>CAJUXJ010001829.1:0-101922 GCA_910589775.1 Avena eriantha | reverse complement strand
TGGTGGTGGTTTAGGAAAGGATCACACATGCAATGACTCTGGTAGTGGTTTAGAAAAATAACACACATGCAATGACTCTGGTGGTGGTTTAGTAAAGGAACACACATGCAATGACTCTGGTGGTGGTTTACGAAAGGAAGAGAAATGCAATGACTCTTGTGGTGTTTTATGAAAAGAAGACACAGGTAATGACTCTGGTGGTGGTTTAGAAAAGGAACACACAGTCAATGACTTTGGTGGTGGTTTACGAAAGGAACACACATTCAATGACTCTGGTGGTGGTTTAGGAAAGGAACACACATGCAATGACTCTAGTGGTGGTTTAGAAAAAATATCACACATGCAATGACTCTAGTTGTGGTTTAGGAAAGGAACACACATGCAATGACTCTTGTGGTGGTTTATGAAAGGAAGACAAATGCAATGACTCTGGTGGTGGTTTAGAAAAGGAAGACACATGCAATGACTCTAGAGGTGGTTTAGGAAAGGAACACACATCCAATGACACTTATGGTGGTTTAGGAAAGGAAGACACATGCAATGACTCTGGTGGTGGCTTAGGAAAGGAAGACACATGGAATGGCTCTGGTAGTGGTTGAGGAAAGGAACACACATGCAATGACTCTAGTGGTGGTTTAGGAAAGGAACACACATGCAATGACTCTAGTGGTGGTTTAGAAAACATATCACACATGCAATGACTCTAGTTGTGGTTTAGGAAAGGAACACACATGCAATGACTCTTGTGGTGGTTTATGAAAGGAAGACAAAAGCAATGACTCTGGTGGTGGTTTAGAAAAGGAAGACACATGCAATGACTCTAGAGGTGGTTTAGGAAAGGAACACACATCCAATGACTCTTTTGGTGGTTTAGGAAAGGAAGACACATGCAATGACTCTGGTGGTGGTTTACGAAAGGAAGAGAAATGCAATGACTCTGGTGGTGGTTTATGAAAAGAAGACACATGCAATGACTCTGGTGATGGTTTAGAAAAAATATCACACAGTCAATGACTTTGGTGGTGGTTTACGAAAGGAACACACATTCAATGACTCTGGTGGTGGTTTAGGAAAGGAACACACATGCAATGACTCTAGTGGTGGTTTAGAAAAAATATCACACATGCAATGACTCTGGTTGTGGTTTAGGAAAGGAACACACATGCAATGAATCTTGTGGTGGTTGATGAAAGGAAGACAAATGCAATGACTCTGGTGGTGGTTTAGAAAAGGAAGACACATGCAATGACTCTGGTGGTGGTTTAGGAAAGGAATACACATGCAATGACTCTTGTGGTGGTTTAGAAAAATAACACACATGCAATGACTCTGGTGGTGGTTTAGGAAACTAACACACATGCAATGACTCTGGCGGTGGTTCACGAAAGGAAGAGAAATGCAATGACTCTGGTGGTGGTTTATGAAAAGAAGACACATGCAATGACTCTGGTGGTGGTTTAGAAAAAATATCACACAGTCAATGACTTTGGTGGTGGTTTATGAAAGGAACACACATTCAATGACTCTGGTGGTGGTTTAGGAAAGGAACACACATGCAATGACTCTAGTGGTGGTTTAGAAAAAATATCACACATGCAATGACTCTGGTTGTGGTTTAGGAAAGGAACACACATCCAATGACTCTTGTGGTGGTTTATGAAAAGAAGACACATGCAATGACTCTGGTGGTGGTTTAGAAAAGGAAGACACATGTAATGACTCTCGTGGTGGTTTAGGAAAGGAACACACATGCAATGACTCTGGTGGTGGTTTAGGAAAGGAAGACACATGCAACCACTCTAGCGGATTGATGTGGTTTAGGAAAAGAAGACACGTGCAATGACTCTGGTGATGTTTTAGTAAAGGAACACACATGCAATGACTTTGTTGGTGGTTTAAGAAAGGAACACACATGCAATGACTCTGGTGGTGGTTTTGGAAAACAAGACACATGCAATGACTCTGGTGGTGGTTTAGGAAAGTAACACACATGCAATGACTCTAGTGGTGGTTTAGGAAAAGAACACACATGAAATGACTATGGTGGTGGTTTTGGAAAGGAAGGCACATGCAATGACGCTGGTGGATCCATGTGCTTTAGAAAATCAAGACACATGCAATGACTCTAGTAGTGGTTTAGAAAAAATATCACACATGCAATGACTCTGGTTGTGGTTTAGGAAAGGAACACACATGCAATGAATCTTGTGGTGGTTGATGAAAGGAAGACAAATGCAATGACTCTGGTGGTGGTTTAGAAAAGGAAGACACATGCAATGACTCTGGTGGTGGTTTAGGAAAGGAAGACACATGCAATGACTCTTGTGGTAGTTTAGAAAAATAACACACATGCAATGACTCTGGTGGTGGTTTAGGAAAGGAACACACATGCAATGACTCTGGTGGTGGTTCACGAAAGGTAGAGAAATGCAATGACTCTGGTGGTGGTTTATGAAAAGAAGACACATGCAATGACTCTGGTGGTGGTTTAGAAAAAATATCACACAGTCAATGACTTTGGTGGTGGTTTATGAAAGGAACACACATTCAATGACTCTGGTGGTGGTTTAGGAAAGGAACACACATGCAATGACTCTAGTGGTGGTTTAGAAAAAATATCACACATGCAATGACTCTGGTTGTGGTTTAGGAAAGGAACACACATGCAATGACTCTTGTGGTGGTTTATGAAAAGAAGGCACATGCAATGACTCTGGTGGTGGTTTAGAAAAGGAAGACACATGTAATGACTCTGGTGGTGGTTTAGGAAAGGAAGACTCATGCAATGACTCTTGTGGTGGTTTAGTAAAGGAAGACACATGCAATGACTCTGGTAGTGGTTTAGGAAAGGAACACACATGCAATGACACTGGTGGATCCATGTGGTTTAGGAAGAGAAGACACATGCAATTACTCTGGTGGTGGTTTCGAAAAGGAACACACATGCAATGACTCTGGTGGTGGTTTAGGAAAGGAAGACACATGCAATGACTCTAGTGGTGATTTAGGAAAGGAGGACACATGTAATGACTCTGGGAGCGGTTTAGGAAAGGAACACACATGCAATGACACTGGTCGATCCATGTAGTTTAGGAAAAGAAGACACATGCAATGACTCTGGTGGTGGTTTAGGAAAGGAACACACATCCAATGACTCTAGTGGTGGGTTAGGAAAGGAAGACACATGCAATCACACAGGTGTTTGTTTAGGAAAGGAACACACATTCAATTACTTTGGTGATGGTTTTGGAAGGAACACACATTCAATGACTCAGGTGGTGGTTTAGGAAAGGAACACACATGCAATGACTCTAGTGGTGGTTTAGAAAAATAACACACATGCAATGACTCTGGTGGTGGTTTAGGAAAGGAACGCACATGCAATGACTCTGGTGGTGGTTTACGAAAGGAAGAGAAATGCAATGACTCGGGTGGTGGTTTATGAAAATATGACACATGCAATGACTCTGGTGGTGGTTTAGAAAAGGATCACACTTTCAATGACTCTATTGGTGGTTTAGGAAAGGAACACACATGCAATGACTTTGGTGGTGGTTTCGGAAAATAACACACATGCAATGACTCTGGTGGTGGTTTAGGAAAGGAACACACATGCAATGACTCTGGTGGTGGGTTAAGAAAGGAAAACACATGCAATGACACTGGTGGATCCATGTGGTTTAGGAAACGAAGACACATGCAATGACTCTGGTGGTGGTTCAGGAATGAAACACACATGCAATGACTCTAGTGGTGGTTTTGGACAGGAAAACACATGCAATGACTCTGGTGGTGGTTTAGGAAAGGAAGACACATGCAATGACTCTGGTGGTAATTTAGGAAAATAATACAGATGCAATGACTCTCGTGGTGGTTTAGGAAAGGAACACACATGCAATGACTCTGGTCGTGGTTTAGGAAAGGAAGACACATGCAACCACTCTAGCGGATTGATGTGGTTTAGGAAAAGAAGACACGTGCAATGACTCTGGTGATGTTTTAGTAAAGGAACACACATGCAATGACTTTGTTGGTGGTTTAAGAAAGGAACACACATGCAATGACTCTGTTGGTGGTTTTGGAAAACAAGACACATGCAATGACTCTGGTGGTGGTTTAGGAAAGTAACACACATGCAATGACTCTAGTGGTGGTTTAGGAAAAGAACACATGAAATGACTATGGTGGTGGTTTTGGAAAGGAAGGCACATGCAATGACGCTGGTGGATCCATGTGCTTTAGAAAATCAAGACACATGCAATGACTCTAGTGGTGGTTTAGAAAAAATATCACACATGCAATGACTCTGGTTGTGGTTTAGGAAAGGAACACACATGCAATGAATCTTGTGGTGGTTGATGAAAGGAAGACAAATGCAATGACTCTGGTGGTGGTTTAGAAAAGGAAGACACATGCAATGACTCTGGTGGTGGTTTAGGAAAGGAAGACACATGCAATGACTCTTGTGGTGGTTTAGAAAAATAACACACATGCAATGACTCTGGTGGTGGTTTAGGAAAGGAACACACATGCAATGACTCTGGTGGTGGTTCACGAAAGGAAGAGAAATGCAATGACTCTGGTGGTGGTTTATGAAAAGAAGACACATGCAATGACTCTGGTGGTGGTTTAGAAAAAATATCACATAGTCAATGACTTTGGTGGTGGTTTATGAAAGGAACACACATTCAATGACTCTGGTGGTGGTTTAGGAAAGGAACACACATGCAATGACTCTAGTGGTGGTTTAGAAAAAATATCACACATGCAATGACTCTGGTTGTGGTTTAGGAAAGGAACACACATGCAATGACTCTTGTGGTGGTTTATGAAAAGAAGGCACATGCAATGACTCTGGTGGTGGTTTAGAAAAGGAAGACACATGTAATGACTCTGGTGGTGGTTTAGGAAAGGAAGACTCATGCAATGACTCTTGTGGTGGTTTAGTAAAGGAAGACAGATGCAATGACTCTGGTAGTGGTTTAGGAAAGGAACACACATGGCATGACACTGGTGGATCCATGTGGTTTAGGAAGAGAAGACACATGCAATTAATCTGGTGGTGGTTTAGCAAAGGAACACACATGCAATGACTCTGGTGGTGGTTTAGGAAAGGAAGACACATGCAATGACTCTAGTGGTGATTTAGGAAAGGAGGACACATGTAATGACTCTGGGAGCGGTTTAGGAAAGGAATACACATGCAATGACACTGGTGGATCCATGTAGTTTAGGAAAAGAAGACACATGCAATGACTCTGGTGGTGGTTTAGGAAAGGAACACACATCCAATGACTCTAGTGGTGGGTTAGGAAAGGAAGAGACATGCAATCACACAGGTGTTTGTTTAGGAAAGGAACACACATTCAATTACTTTGGTGATGGTTTAGGAAGGAACACACATTCAATGACTCAGGTGGTGGTTTAGGAAAGGAACACACATGCCATGACTCTGGTGGTGGTTTAGAAAAATAACACACATGCAATGACTCTGGTGGTGGTTTAGGAAAGGAACGCACATGCAATGAATCTGGTGGTGGTTTACGAAAGGAAGAGAAATGCAACGACTCTGGTGGTGGTTTATGAAAAGATGACACATGCAATGACTCTGGTGGTGGTTTAGAAAAGGATCACACTTTCAATGACTCTAGTGGTGGTTTAGGAAAGGAACACACATGAAATGACTCTGGTGGTGGTTTTGGAAAATAACACACATGCAATGACTCTGGTGGTGGTTTAGGAAAGGAACACGCATGAAATGACTCTGGTGGTTGGTTAAGAAAGGAACACACATGGAATGACACTGGTGCATCCATGTGGTTTAGGAAACGAAGACACATGCAATGACTCTGGTGGTGGTTCAGGAATGAAACACACATGCAATGACTCTAGTGGTGGTTTTGGACAGGAAAACACATGCAATGACTCTGGTGGTGGTTTAGGAAAGGAAGACACATGCAATGACTCTGGTGGTAATTTAGGAAAAGAAGACACATGCAATGACTCTCGTGGTGGTTTAGGAAAGGAACACACATGCAATGACTCTGGTGGTGGTTTAGGAAAGGAAGACACATGCAACCACTCTAGTGGATCGATGTGGTTTAGGAAAAGAAGACACGTGCAATGACTCTGGTGATGTTTTAGTAAAGGAACACACATGCAATGACTTTGGTGGTGGTTTAAGAAAGGAACACACATGCAATGGCTCTGGTTGTCGTTTAGGAAAACAAGACACATGCAATGACTCTAGTGGTGGTTTAGGAAAGTAACACACATGATCAATTCCAATATAGAGGCACGGCACTATGAAAACGATGATATGTACGTGGGCCCAAAGTGTTTCGGACCACGCATCATAGCTATAAGATTCCCGGAAGGATTTGCTATCTCAAGGCATATCCAAGCCTACGACGGCATTGCTCAGCCAGACACTTGGCTACATGATTGTTTCCAAGCTTGCTGCATCGCCAAAGGCGAAAACAGCCTGGTCGCAACCTGATATCTCCTACATATGCTACAGAAGATGGCGCGATCATGGCTCAATGATCTTCCGGAGAACACCATCCATAACTGGTATGACATGCAAAGTGCGTTTTTTCGGAATTTCGAAGGCACATATCGGAGGCCCTGTTCGGTCGGAGACCTACAGCGTTGCACCCAAAAAGCCAGAGAAACTTGCCGGGATTACCTCGGACGATGGATCGACACTAATAACTCCTGTGAAGGAGTAAATGATCAAACCGCGATTGAAGGTTTCATCGCAGGACTACCAATTGGTCTACTAAGTCACCGCTTGAAGTGTGACAAGGTCACTGATTTGGGAGAGATGATAGAAACAGCGAGCAAGTATGCAGATGCTGACGATGATGCAGAAGGATTACTCAATGTCCTGGCTGTGCCTTAGTCAACAAAGACGAAGCAACAAGCTCAGAAGCGCAAAAATACCTCGGAAGAAAAACCCAACGTGGAGACAGTGGTGGTTACTACTGTTTCTGGGTCTAGAGGATGAGGAGGACGTGGCGGAGGCCCTGGGCGTGGTCATGGGACTTCAAGGGTCCAAGGTAGAGGAGAACAACAACCAGGCAAAACCTATACTTGGGCCTACATTGCCAATAACCCATGTGTGCATCACCTAGACGCCAATGGGGGCTCGTCCCACACCAACGCTGAGAGTCATTTTAATGACGCATCAAAAGAGATGATACCACGGGCTACAAAGCTAAGCGGAAGAAGGGAAAGAAAAATCCTGAAAAGGAAAAAGAGACCAAGGAAGATTCTGACATGGAGGAAGATGATGCTTCAAACCCAAGTCGGAAGGTAAGAAAACTTTTCCCACCAAGAAGGACACTTACGTCACCTTCCTCGGATCTCAACCAGCAAAGATCAAGAAAGCAGTTCTCCACGAACTCAATGCAATAGTTCCGGCTGTCCCCCAATATCTGGACTGGTCGGAAGTGGCAATCACATTTGACCGTGCTGATTATCCGCCTAAGTTGCACAAGCGAGGAAAATACGCATTGATCATCAATCCACTTATTGACGGTTATGGTTTCTCTAAGACCCTCATGCATGGTGGTAGCAGCCTCAATATTCTCTATGTCGAAACGCTACGCCGCATGAAAATCTCGGAGACCTAGCTGAACCATAGCTCTGTGAACTTTCACGGGGTTGTCCCAGGAAGACAAGCTAATTCCCTAGGAGAGATCACTTTGGATGTTACCTTTGGATCTCCAAATAACTATCGGACGGAGGACCATTCCTTCGAAGTGGTCCCGTTCAAGAGCGCATACCACGCTATATTCGGACGTCCGGATTACTGGGCTTTTATGGCTCGTCCGTGTTACATTTACAATATGATGAAAATTCTAGGTCCAACGGCGTGATCACCATCAGGGGAGACCCGAAGAAGGCACGAGAATGCTAGGATGGAAATGTCGCCTTTGCTGAAGCCGTGCTGCAGGCCCAGGAGTACCAGGAGATCAAGAAGAGCATAGATCTGTCCGAGATGCCCGCAACGAAGAAGGAGGTGACAAAGCCAAATCCGGGGTTCAAGGCATCATAAGAGACGAAGAAAACGCCGTTGAAGGATGATGACCCCTCCAAGGTGACCCAGATAGGCATAGGCCTAAGTAGCGCATAGGAAAGCGCGCTCGTCAAGTTCATCCAAGCAAATCAAGATATCTTCGCATGGCAGCCATCTGACATGATCGAAGTAACTTGCCGAGCACTCTCTAAATGTAAACCCGAACGCTAAACCCGTCAAACAGTCCTTACGACGGTTGGCGATGAAAAGTGTAAGGCAATAGCTAAGGAACTAGCACGGCTCGAGTTAGCCGGATTCATAAAATAGGTCATCCACACTGAGTGGTCGACCAATCCTGTAATGGTCCCTAAAAAGGACACAATGATTTAAGGATGTGTGTTGATTAAACTGCCTTGAACAAGGCTTGTCCAAGAGATCCGTTCGCTCTGCCTAGAATTGATCAAGTCATCGATTCTATGGCAGGCTCGGAACTTCTCTGTTTTTTGGACGCATATTCTGGTTATCACCAAATCCGGATGAAGGAATCTGACAAAGTCAAAAATTCATTCATAACCCCCTTCGGAACCTTCTGTTTTGTTATGATGCCCTTTGGGCTGAAGAACGCAGGAGCTACGTACCAACGCATGATGCAGCATTGCCTCCATGACCAACTCAGACGCAATGTACATGCATACGTGGATGATATCGTGGTGATGTCCAAAAAGAAGGAAACGCTAATTTCCGACTTGGAGGAGACGTTCGCCAATCTACGAAAATACAACATCATGCTTAAGCCAAAGAAATGCTTCTTTGGAATACCAGCCGGAAAATTGTTAGGTTTCATCGTGTCTCAAAGAGGCATAGAGGTGAACCGAGACAAAATCAAGGCTATACTCAATATTTCCAGGCCAACTCGCCTGAAGGACGTACAAAGATTAACTGGTTGCATTGCTGTGGTCAGTCGATTTGTAAGCCGGCTTGGTGAAAGAGCCGCACCATTATATAAACTCCTGAAAAAGACCAAGGATTTTGTCTGGACGGACGAAGCTGAAGCTGCACTACAAGATCTGAAAAGAGTACTCTCATCTGCTCCTATCCTTGCAGCACCGGAACCTTAGGAACTGATGTTGCTTTACATTGCTGCGACAAATAAGGTTGTCAGTATCGTCATGGTGGTGGAGAGACCAGAGGAAAATCAGGAACACCTGGTGCAGCGTCCGACTTACTTTGTCAGCGAGGTCCTGACAGAGTCCAAACAGTGGTATCCGCATTTTCAAAAGTTGGCTTACAGTGTTTTTCTACGACATTATTTTCAGGAGCATCCAATTACCGTGGTGAGCAAAGGTCCCATGAGAGACATAATCAACAATAGTGACGCCATAGGACGCGTCGCCAAATGGGGAATAGAGATTTCAGCTTTCGATATTGAGTATAAACCTCGGACAGCAATCAAATCCTAGATCCTTGCTGACTTTGTCGCTGACTGGACAGAGACGAAGGAGAACATGATCCTCCCTGAGTCAGAATATTGGACCCTCTTTTTTGATGGGTCTAAGGCTCGAGGGGGCTCGGGGGCTAGCGTGGTGCTCAAATCACCCCAAGGAGATAAACTTTTATACGTATTGCAGATCCACTTCACAGCGACAAAGAACATTGGCGAGTATCAAGCACTGCTGCATGGAATCCGGATTGCTAAGGATATTGGCATCCGACGTTTGATGTGTTACGGAGATTCAGATCTTGTTGCTCAGCAAGTCTCGGATATTTGTAATGCAAATAAACACATGGCAGCATATAAAGCTGTCGTGGATGATATATCTAAATCGTTCGAAGGGTTTGAAGTTCAACACATCCCTCGAGCAGAGAATGAGGAAGCAGACGCACTATCTCGGATAGCCTCTGCGTGGAAAGAGGTCCTGGATGGCGCTTTTTTAGAGCACCTCAAAGTTCCCTCAATAAAGGGAGTAGATGAGGAATATCCAACCAAATCCGACTCACCTTTGGTGGCAGTTCTGGCTGTAATTCCCAGCTGGACTCAACCCTACCTCGATTATTTGGTAGATGGCAAATTACCCGAAGACGAGGTGCTGAGCCGGCAGATTATCCGACGAGCAAAAGCCTATACTATTGTTAAAGGTGAGCTCCATAAATAGACTGTTTCTGGGGTTTTTCAGCGCTACGTATCTCCGAAAGAAGGAGTGGAAATCCACAAAGGCGAGTGTGGTCACCACGCTGCAGCCAAATCTTTAGTGGCAAAAGCTTTTAGACACGGATTTTTCTGGCTTACAGCTCAGGCAGATGCCGAACGATTAGCCAAGATGTGCAAGGGATGCCAAAAGTACGCCAAGCAAGCTCATGTTCCGGCTGATCAGCTGCGAACAACAACTATAACATGGCCCTTTGCGGTCGGGGGGCTTGATATGGTAGGACCATTTAAACGAGCTCCAAGTGGATCTACTCACCTCTTAGTGATGGTGGATAAATTCACCAAATGGATTGAGGCTAAACCTGTCACTAGTTGTGATGGAGCAACAGCCAAAAGATTTGTCGAGGATGTTATAATCTGGTATGGTTATCCGCATAGCATTATCACGCACAACGGGAGTAACTTTT
Organism: Avena eriantha; assembly: GCA_910589775.1. Lineage (NCBI taxonomy): Eukaryota > Viridiplantae > Streptophyta > Magnoliopsida > Poales > Poaceae > Avena > Avena eriantha. The sequence goes on along the minus strand of CAJUXJ010001829.1, from coordinate 91,286 downwards.
CTATGGGAGAACTGGCTGAATTCCGCAACGAGCAAAATATCCGGCTTGACATTGCGTCAGTCGCACATCCACAGGCTAACGGACAAGTCGAAAGGGAAAATGGTTTAATCTTACAAGGCCTGAAACCGAGACTCGAAGCACCACTACGACGTGCTGCGGGGGCTTGGGCAAAGGAATTACCCTCTGTAATTTGGAGTTTACGAACAACTCCGAACAGGTCAACAAGATACACACCTTTCTTCTTGGTCTATGGCGCAGAAGCTGTTCTCCCTATTGATTTAATTCATACTTCTCCTAGAGTGGCCGCGTATATCAAAGAGGATGCCGAGATTTCTTGACAAAATGATCTCAACTTAGTCGAAGAAGTTCGCGTCGTTGCTGAAATGAGATCTACAGCCTATCATCAGAAGTTACGCAGGTATCATAACCAGAGAGTCCGAAGTAGATCTTTCAATAAAGGTGATTTGGTTCTCTGGCTTGTGCAACAAACAAAGCACAAACCTTCCCCAGTATGGGAAGGGCCATGCTTGAAAGTACTTTATGCTCATGTCATAGTCGAAAATCCCAGAATGCTTGAAAGTACTTTATGCTCATGTCATAGTCGAAAATCCCAGAATGCTTGAAAGTACTTTATGCTCATGTCATAGTCGAAAATCCCAGAATGCTTGAAAGTACTTTATGCTCATGTTCGTTCTGGTTTAGATTTCCGATTCTAAAATTGCTACCTTCGGGTATAACTCTAAAATTTCTAGTCTTTACTTTGGTTATTTGTCTGATTGCTGGATGCGGGTATTTTCCGAGTAGTGAATTGTTGGTACTGGAAGCCGGCTTTGTTTCCGAGTTTAAACTGGTTTAGCCGGCTCACGAAAGGGACGAGGCAGAAAGCCAGATAAACGATAAGTAGAGACGAAAAAATTCAAGTGCTTATGAAAATATTTTAGGCACACAAAAAAAATCAAAGCCAAAAGTGTTGAATAGATCACAAGCTTAGCACTAGCAAAATAAATAGTACTTAATATTTACAAACGCACCATGTTTTTTCCGGAATAATACATAAGTTTCTGGTCTATGATGCAGGAGGAGATGAAGGAGCTACCGGCTCGCTGGTTACTTCTCCTTGATATCGTTCCGAGATGTCTGCATCTGATGTGGTGCGTTCATCATCGGAAACTTCTTCGTTTTCTTCTGGAGGAGGAGGCGGAGTAGCTATGCGGGTAAAGAAGGGGATCTCGTAGCTGGTCAAATCAGCCACGTGACACCCATATCCGGCGCAGGAGTGCATGATGGCTTGAAGGTCCCGCTCCTGACCGTTTTCGTCTACCTTGCAGTACCCTCTGGTCACTTGCCATATCTCCATGTTTCCATGGTGGCTCATGACCATGGTGAGAGCATTCTGCGCAGCAGTCTGCGTGTAGGACATATTCTAGTCCCGAACAAGCTGCGGCATCTCCTTGGCCTTGTCCCGCACCTGAAAATCTGACATGCTTGGCATGTCTGGAATCTTGAGAGCTTCACCAATGTCCTCAAGGGACTGGCGGAAGTCATGAAGAAGGTCACTGACTTGGGTAAGCCGGTGGGTGCGGGGCTCGGAGGAGGAAGAGTCCGTCAAGTTCAGAGGACCTATGCACAAAACAAGTTAAGAAAAATCCGACATTGATAGAAGCCGAAGAAAAATATAAGTCAGACAGATGGAACGTACCAAGAATGACGTCGTCAATCTTGGTCTTCTCCTCGCAGAGACTCTAGATTTCAGCCCGGAGTGCTTGGGAGATGTCCTTCTCTCTGCCAAGCTCATTCTTGAGGTCCGAGATTATTTTATCTTGAGCGGCGATCTTGCGATCACGCTCTTCGGTGGACATGGAGGATGATTCAAGGACTTGAGCTATGCTCCTTTCATGATCCGCCTTGAGCTTATCCAGCTCTTGGCGAAGTCCCTTGTTCTCCACCACTAGGGTCTTGAGGTTCTCGGCCTCTTCAATCATAGCGATGGACTGTTTCACCAGCGTTGTAAGTCAAAAAGAACAAAAGTTCAGAAAAAATTTGACATTGAAAAATCTCAAGACAAGGTTTGAATCTCGGAATGTTTACCTTCGGCTTCATCCTTGGCTACTTTAAGTTCAGCATTTTTAAGCCAGAGAGCTTTGATCTCTCCCTGCTTATCACAGACATTGGTCAGTAATTCCTGGTTATAGGAACATACTTTTTGTAAGTCCGAATACCCAAAGTCAGAAAGCTACTTAAGACTCGGGCTAATATTTTTTGCTAAATATCAGCATGAGCCTTGGGGGCTACACTAGTTCGTTCTTTGGCATCCTAATGAAGCATAAACCCGGATTATATATCCTACTTCATGCTTGGGGGCTAGAGGATATGATATAACATAATGGAAAAACAAGAGTTGGAATTCCGACTTACATATTGTTCGCGGGTGAGCTTATTCAAACCCGCGTTCACTTCAGCGGCCGCCTTCTCGGCAAGAGTAAGAGGGATCACTAGGGCTGTTGGAAGCTCACCAGTCCTAATCCTCTCGTTGCGAAGGCGGACTTAAGCGAGAAGGTCAGAGAACTTGACGTTCTCTGCTTCTTACGCTTCTTCTTCGGGAGATAAATGGCTTTTCTCCAGGACTTGCCTGGCTAGCCGCTAGATCACTTCTGCAGATTTCCGGGACAGGCCAAACTTGGCAAGTCCCGGATTGCTGATGAGGTTTTCAGCGAAGGTTTCTGCCGAGGGATCATTACCCGAAGAGGGTTCACCCTTATCTTGATTTGACGCACCCATGGTGACGTCAGTTTGCGACCCAAGGATCGCAGGCTCCGTTGGAGGAGCCGGATCTTCTGCAACAACCGGAGAAGGAGTGATCACCGGAGTTGCAGAAGGTTGAGGGGCAGGAGTCAGAGGAGCCACGGCAGGGGAAGCTATGGTGAGCTTCATCTGTCGCAAGGGATTCAAAGGAATCCCTTTCCCCTTACCCTTGATGAGCGGATTTGCTCTGAGAATGTAGTCAAGTCGGAAACATTACATCTCAGAAAGAAATTCGGATAAAGTACAAAGGCGTAAGTTGTGATCGAAAGTTACCTCTTCACAATAGGCACCTCCTTTGTGCCAACAGCCACTGTCGGTGTTTTTCTCTTCTTGAGCGCAAGGTCCGGCAATGGGACCACTTCTGTCTCCTGAGAAAACTCAGGAGGATATCCTTCAAGCGGAGCAAGTTCCGACTCGGGGAGGTCAGCAAGCTGAAAACAAGAAAACCATATCAGTACTGCAGTATAACTTAAAGATTGAAACACATAAAAAGTTGTACTGATGGAAGATTACCGGCACTACGGGGTTTTCGGCCGTGTGCATGTCTAGGGAAATCTCCGGAATTCTCCTCTCGATCCGCTCCTTGATCAGGCACTTGATCTAGCTTATGTAGCCTTGAGTGGTGTAGGCTTTGGGGCTGATGCGGAGGGAGTCTTTTTTGGATGACGTGATGGAGTGCATCAGTCGATCCCCGTGGTACTGAAGGGACTGGATCCGACGAGAGACCCAGCACTAGACCAAGTCGGATCCCTTCAGACCCTTGTGTTTGATTAAATATTCGATCCGCCTCTTAGCGAGGATCAGATCGTCGGTGAGAGCCGGATCAGCCTCGTCCCAGGAAGGCTGGGCCGTGGCAGCTCTGTTGACAAAAGCCGGCAAAGTAGTGGCTTTGCCCGGAGCCGGAATATCCCTGTGATACAAAATGTGGCTGGCCATTATTTGACCGAGTCACTGGCTGAAATTTTGGGATAAGCCCGGTCTCGTCTAAGTGAAAAGCTGATACTGCCGGTGATGTAAGGAACACCGACAGTAATGGAATTTCTCCGGACATGGAAATAATACCGGAAGAGAGTCAAAATCAGCCTAATGCCGAGAAAGCGCTCACAAAGCAAAGCATACGCACTCATCTCTAAGAGAGAGTTGGGAGGAAGATTATGGAGTTGAACTCCGAAATGATCTATCACCTCGGAGAAGAACTCTGAGGGAGGAAAAGACAGACCTCTATCGAGGTGGGTGCCGAAGTGGACCTGCTCGCTGTCGCGCGGGTTGGGGACAGTTTCCCCGGAGCCACTCCGCCAGTCGACGGCGACGAGAAGCTCCTCCTTCTCCACGTTCTTGAGGCCCTCCTCGTTGAGAGCGCAGGGGATCGAGATTCCCCGGAAGCTCTCTTTCTCTGCTGCTGCTTCTGTCGTCTGCCAAGCCAGAGGAAGAAGGTGAAGCCATTTCTCCGGTGAGAGATTGACCTAAAAGGGGCGGTGCTGGGAGTTTCTGTGGGGGGAGAACAAGGAAGCTCTGTGCGCAGGACGATTGGGAGGAAAGGAAACGACAAAGGACTGGTGGAAAGGAGAAGGAGAAATCCAAACCCCTTATATCCACCTAACTGCGCCAAGATTCGTGCAAATGCTACAATGTCACCGCCACGTGTCGTGGAAGGATTTGGGAAGGACCCACGCGATGATCGCGTCTCCTCGATCTCCATGCACGCATTAAAACGGCACATCGATTCCGTGAACCACGGACCCACCAATGGTCATGCTGACGGCACGCTTGTCAGATGACGTGGCTTGACCATGACTTGTGTCAGGTGGCGTTAGAAACCAAGTTTCGGCTTAGTCAGGGAGAAAGACAGAGTCCCATCCGACTACGGGAAGTCCTAGAAGACTTACCTACTTAGGCCCATAATGTTACTTGTAGTTCAAGATGTACCCTGTAACCAACTCTTAGTCGTAGCCGGATTGATCTCTCCTGTAAAACCCTAGGCCGGATATCTATATAAGTCAGCCTAGGGAGAGCCTTTAGGGAACCCAATACTTTAGACCCTCAACTCGCACAGGCGAAACCCTTGTAACCCATATTCCGGCTCTGCCGTATTACTGGATTGCTAGCAGGAGTAGGATCTGTCCAAAGCCGGTGGATTCGAACCTGGGTAAACTTGTGTGCTCACTGTTTAGGAACACCATCCGTCTCACACCCCTCTCTTCCGCACGCCTCGAGAACCCCCTCATGGCGTACTTGTCCTCAATCTGACGACACTTATTTTTGCCTAGGACCCTCTCCTCCTTCATCGGCGTTGAGCACCGACGACGTCGCTCTCGGCCGTTGTCGAGCGAGCTGCTTCCCGTGGGCCTCCGCCGTCATGCCGCCCACCGATCTACTCGCCGGTGTCGACCGCGTCGCCCTGCACCATCCCCGGCCCTCCTCGAGCCCTCAGGTGAGCTCCCCGCTCCACGCCACCCTCTGCTAGGGTTAGTCTCGTCGCTGGCGAGCCCCGGGTGGACGACGACGCTGCACCATCCATCGTCACTTAAGCATATCCATTTATTCCAGAGAAGTTTCTGCTAGGTTTAAATCTAATTAAAATGGTAAATCAAGTCCAAATGCGTAGATCTAATTTTCTGGTGGTGCTCTGATGTTTTCTCAAACATGCATAGGCAACCCCATATCCAAATTATTATTTTTTCTTTTATTGCTAGTAATTAATCTGCTAGAATGTATCAGGAACCCTAATTATTTTCCACAGAGAGTTCTATATCTCCATTTGAGATGAACTAAAGACCTACTAGAAGGTATTTGAAATACCTATCATCGAGCACAAACTTTAGGTTAAGGTGAACTGTCTTCTGTGCTTAACTAAAATAACAAATCTAGCAACCTTCTGTCTTAGATAAATTCCACAGGTCTAACCCAAGGTGGTATTTACCTGATTCCACTTCCCAGTACCTCCTAGGATTAGTACCTACCAAACCCCAGTAGATCAGAATTTATTGAGCCCTCGTGGAGTTTTAGTGATTTAAATACCTCTGTAATGGGTATTTTCACTAAATAAATCACTCCAGAAGTTTGACAGCTCCAATCAGAGTGAATCCAATTTCTACAGAAAGGTATTTAAAATATCTAACACATGCCCTTGGAACCAACTCTTTAGCTCCTGTAGAATTAATCTGGTAAAAAGAAGCAGAATCATACAGAACTGTCTTTAGGAATTTCCTGAGAGCATTCTGGTAACTCTTTTGACTCAATTCCAACTCTGGGTTGTTCAGTACAACAAGTACTACCTAATCATCCAAGGAAATAATTTTTCGAGCTCCAGAACTGTTCTGGTGAATTATTTCCTCAAACTAGAGATTTATCCACTATAAAAGGCAAATCTAATTCTAGAAAATGGATAATCAAGTGACACCACCTTTGATGGTTTTGTTTTGACAAGACCTATCTGAGGATATCACTTCTGTATATTAATACCTTACTGACCACAGATCCCTAATCCAAGTTCCTTGTATCTATCCTAAACAACTACCTTCCAAGAGAAAACACTCCAATGGCAATCTTGTAAATTCCACCATTTGAATCCCACTTCTCCAAACACCTCCCAAGCCCAGTAGTAATTCTCATGCTTGTTTGCTGTATGGTTTGATGTTGTATGCCTTATATTGACTGTGATATTGTCTGCTTGCATGTGTACCCAACGACGACGATAGTGTGAGTGTTTGACGACGAGAAGAACGGGTTTTCTTATCATTCTATTTTTGGATATTTTTGGTCATCTGAATAAGTCCAGGGACTTATTTCTCATCACAGGAAAGCCACCATTCATGAACTCTGATATGTGTCCTATTCTCTTTTACCTGTTTTATATTCTCTTTATAAATTTCATACTCTACCTACATGTCTTGTTTTACAAATACAGCGGTAGTAACTTGGCTCCTCCAAGTTATGATTTCGTGTGCTTCGAGGCACCACCCCGATGAACCCATCATTTATCCCCTTTATACCGAGAGTATGATGGTTAGCATCCTACCTCCTTGGAAACCCCGGGTTTGAGAAAATAAAGTGTTTTGGCATTTTTTCCCACTACAAATGTTTCCAAAACGGCTTTGTAAAACCCTGGGAAGAGGCATCGTTCCCAGTGGAAGTTTGAACAAAATAAATGGTGATGAGAAGAAGTGGAAGTGTGATGGGATGTTCTACGCCTTTACTAGAACAATTTTTATCTGCGCAATCACATTTCCCTAGGTTGCTGGGGCTTAACTCGGAGTTTGTACATATTAGCCGAGGCAACTTCTACCATGCTTATAGGGATAAATCCCTGGAATCCCGGGCCGGCGTCCCAGATCTAGGATCTGAAGCCTGTCGCTTGCCTCGACAAGAATGAGCCTGAACAATCAAGAGTCCGGTGCAACAATTGGGTCTCCCACGGACGGTATCATTTAGGTAGTACGGAAGGAAGAGGAGTCACTGAATTTAAGGTATACGCCAAGTTACGGCTTGGGTATGCGTGCGTACGGAAAGAAGGACTATGGCTGGGAGCCACATACACGTTGCCAGGGAGATCAAACCAAGACGAAAAGCATGCCTCTGCTAGTGTAGACAAGCGAAACGTTAGGTTTGATTATTCGGACCCCCATCTACAGTGGTAGTGGGCCGTGGTTGTATGCCAGTGGATGTATTGATTCTGGTGGGTAAAGTGTGCAAGCTCTGCAGAGTATAACCTATTCGAATAGCCGTGTCCACGGTCAAGGATGGTTGTAAAGGTGTTGGCTAGGAGTACCCAAACCGCGCTTGTTTGGGGAAACAAGTACAAAAAGCACGAAGGTTCCGGGGGAACCTGAGTTTGAAAGTTTGGTTTTGACCCGAGGGGTCTAAAATGTTCAAGAAGGATTTTCAACCACGAAACTATTTTCAAAAACTCTTTTTCAGCAAAGACATGGAGATGTCTGGATTTATAAAACCGAAGCATGTTTTCAAAACTCTTTTTCAACAAAGATATGGAGATGCCATAACTTCACAGTTAGTTTAGGCTTTTCAAAAGCAACCCCAGATAGAGTTATCTCGCCACAGCCAAAATTGCATTTCCTTGGATCACTTATCCTGGTGGTTTGCGAGTACATTCAAAAGTACTCACGGCTATGTCCCTGGCTATTTACTTGGCTAGACTTTCAGGAGATTAAGGTGACGTCCTACGAGCTAGGCTGCCTGTAGGTGGAGGCACGATTGGGCTCCGCGCTTGGCGTTGTTCCGCTGCTAAGTTGATGTAGCCATAATGGCAATTATGTAAGTCTTGCACTTTCGTTATGTTTCAGATGATTGTAATGATACCTGTCGGTTTTGTTCCACGGCTCACTGATCATGGGAACGTGGAAATATGCATAACATGGATTTCTCGGATGATTAATCCGGGGGAGCCCACACAATGACTCTGGTGGTGGTTTAGGAAAGGAAAACACATGCAATGACTCTGGTGGTGGTTTACGAAAGGAAGAGAAATGCAATGACTCTTGTCGTGGTTTATGAAAAGAAGATACATGCAATGACTCTGGCGGTGGTTTAGAAAAGGAACACACAGTCAATGACTTTGGTGGTGGTTTAGGAAAAGGAACACACATTCAATGACTCTCGCAGTGGTTTAGGAAAGGAACACACATGCAATGACTCTGGTGGTGGTTTAGAAAAAATAGCACACATGCAATGACTCTGGTGGTGGTTTATGAAAGGAAGACAAATGGAATGACTCTGGTGGTGGTTTATGAAAAGAAGACACATGCAATGACTCTGGTGGTGGTTTAGAAAAGGAAGACACATGCAATGACTCTGGTGGTGGTTTAGTAAAGGAAGACACATGCAATGACTCTGGTAGTGGTTAAGGGAAGGAACACACATGCAATGACACTCGTGGATCCATGTGGTTTAGGAAAGGAAGACACATCCAATGACTCTGGTGGTGGTTTAGCAAAGGAACACACATGCAATGACTCTGGTGGTGGTTTAGGAAAGGAAGACACATGCAATGACTCTAGTGGTTATTTAGGAAAGGAAGACACATGTAATGACTCTGATGGCGGTTTAGGAAAGGAACACACATGCAATGACACTAGTGGATCCATGTAGTTTAGGAAAAGAAGACGCATGCAAAGACTCTGGTGGTGGTTCAGGAAAGGAACACACATCCAATGACTCTGGTGGTGGTTTAGGAAAGGAAGACACATGCAATCACACAGGTGGTGGTTTAGGAAAGGAACACACATTCAATTACTTTGGTAGTGGTTTAGGAAGTAACACACATTCAATGACTAAGGTGGTGGTTTAGGAAAGGAACGCACATGCAATGACTCTGGTGGTGGTTTATAAAAATAACACACATGCAATGACTCTGGTGGTGGTTTAGGAAAGGAACACACATGCAATGAATCTAGTGGTGGTTTACGAAAGGAAGGGAAATGCAATGACTCTGGTGGTGGTTTATAAAAAGAAGACACATGCAATGACTCTGGTGGTGGTTTAGAAAAGGAACACACATTTAATGACTTTCATGGTGGTTTAGGAAAGGAACAAACATTCAATGACTCTGGCGGTGCTTTAGGAAAGGAACACACATGCAATTACTTTGGTGGTGGTTTAGAAAAAATAACACACATGCAATGACTCTGGTGGTTTAGGAAAGGAACACACATGCAATGACTCCTGTGGTGGTTTATGAAAGGAAGATAAATGCAATGACTCTGTTGGTGGTTTAGGAAAAGAATACACATGCAATGACTCTATTGGTGGTTTAGGAAAATAAGAGACATGCAATGACTCTGGTGGTGGTTTAGAAAAGGAAGACAAATGCAATGACTCATGTGGTGGTTTAGGAAAGGAGGACACATGCAATGACTCTGGTAGTGGTTAGGAAAGGAACACACATGCAATGACACTGGTGGATCCATGTGGTTTAGGAAAAAAAGACACATGCAATGACTCTGGTGGTGGTTTTCGAATGGAACACACATGAAATTATTCTTGTGGTAGTTTAGGAAAGGAAGACACATGCAATGACTATGGTGATGGTTTAGGAAAAGAAGACACATGCTGTAACCCCCCAATTTTAGCAACCCTGATTAGTTGTCCAGAATGCAAAAATCAGGGGGAACAAAAACTTTTTCTTGTTTAATGCTGAAGTGTTTGCTTGTTGTTTGGATATGCTTATGCATATGAATGTGTATTAGATCAAATACTCCTTACCTCAACATCAGTTGGAAAAAGCTGTTTAACAAAACAATCCTGGCTCATTTTACATATTCTCAAATGTTCTAGCATTTAAAAAACATGAGACAAGATGCTTGTGTAACCAAAACTAGTTTAGCAGTTTCCATTGACAAAACTATGGAGAGCTATAACCTCCTTGTGTTTTCAAGATAGAACCTTCAACTACTCTTACCTCTAGGATTTCCAAATCCTTTTATAAAGCTTTTGAATTCCATTCTTGGTAGAGATACCAAGTACTCTCCTCTTATTCAAAATCCAACCTCTTCAAAATGCCCCAACCTTACCTCAAGTTAGGCTTGATGGTAACCCCAGCAGTGGATTGCTTAATTTATAAGATGTGTTGCCTTGATCTGCTACTTGGTTTGTCTGCTTAGGATATAATATGAGCTACTCTAGGAGCTCGTCACTAGGATCAAGATCTTACCAAATCATCACACCCTAAGCAAGAATACAAACCTGGATCTGATCTCTAGATACTAGGTGATCATCTAAAACCCCTAACCAGAACCCTTCTCAAGTGATCCCTTCTAGAAGCTTCCAAGTCAATGAAGACCAATATCAAGAAAGGATCCTTCCTACTAAATATACACTCCAACATCATCTACATGATGATGCTCGGGAACCTTACAACCCATCAAAAACACCCCCTCTCATATTCTAGTCAAAATCCTCAAAACTGCCAAATTTGACAAAGTCTGGAAACTGTTTCAACATCACCTTTTTGAATGTCTCCTTTTCTCAAACCTTGTGCATTTTTTTGAAAATGCATTTGAACCATCTTGTTAACCATCCTACGGACTACCAAGGAAAACTCTTGCCCTTGGTTAGATCATCCTCCAACCCACTTGTTCATGATGGTTTTGCAGGCAAGAAGATAACTATTCCTGCAAATCTAGTCAACATGCCTAATTTGATAGAAGCTCACACCACCATCCCACCTTCTCTGGAAAAAAATCTTTGCAGGGTTGTGTTCTACTCATATAGGTCTATAAACATCTGCTTCACTTGTTCTAAGTGGATCTTTGTGCTTCTTAAACCCACATGGTTTATAAGGCATCATGACCCATCTCGTATGGCAGCCTTGTTTTCAACAAAGTTTGCCATCACATCCAGACCACCTCAAATGTAACCAATCCAAACTCCTTCTGCCATGATCATCTATATGACTTGGTCTAACTATCCATCTATCCCTTGCATCAAGGTGAGCTCTGAGCTCCAAGATCCAACAAGGTTTTGGTGGTATAAAAATAACATCACCCTAGATCCACAACACCTTGTTTTCCATCTAATTTAAGTTGGATTTCGAATTCCCAAGGTTGCAAATGATTGCCACACCTTGTCTACATAATCTACCTTAATCATCAAGATTTATCAAATATTCTCCATAATTATTATGGCTCAAAATCTATTTAATTCATTTAAGGGGCAAACCTCCAAAACTCCTTCCATAAAGGAAAGTTTGGTTTTTGCCAAAAAAACTTCGCTAACCTTAAGCACAATTGAGTCCTATATATCATACCCTATCATCCCACTTAAAAATTAAATATTTTTGAAGAGTTTCAATAATTATTTTTGCATATTTTCTTAAATGGGAGAAATAGAATAATAATTGTTTTAAATACATTTATTCATCAATAAACCTTGAGAAATTCCCCTAATTATGCATTCACATTTGGGACCATCTCACATCAAAAATTCAACTTGTCCAATTCAAAAATACCAAATAACCTCCTAAAACCCATTTCCACACTATTTGAATAATTGATATAAAGTGCATCTAGAAATCTCTGAAAAATCCCATATAAATCCCAGAGATGCATCTTAACCTTACCCATCTACCAACATCCTTATCTAAGTTGGTCAATATCAAAAATCAAGAAATAACTCTTGATCATCCTTTATGGCAGATTTGAACATTTATCCTTTTAGTACCAAACACCAAACCAAACCTCCATCAAACCTCATCAATCTTCCCCAGCGAGCCTTCACCACCACACGCCCTCAGTCCTGGTCGTGTGCACTGTAGCACAACTGTAGAAACTTACACATCTTGTCTCTAGTGCTTGTCCATGAAGGAGACACAAGCCAACCCCTTTTTTTCTTGCCCTTAAAGCGTTGCAACAGCTATTCCTGCTCCCCTCTGACCTGCAACCCGACGAGACACCACACTCCACGCCCACAACATCCTTCCCCCTGGTTTCCCTCCTTCCTAACTTGCTCAAATGGACCTAGTCCACCATGGACTACTCCCTCCCCGTTAAATAGGCCCAAGGCCACCCCATCTCCCCTCTCTAGCTCATTTGCCTCCCCACACTCCCACCTACCCTCCCTCCTCACAGCCTCTCCCGCTCTGCATGTCACACCACTGAATTCCTCTCGCTCCCCTACATCTAATGATACCCCTTTTTGCCTCTCAGGTCAGCCTCCAGCGGCGTCGCCACCAAGCTCCCAGAGCCTGCCCTTGGCCCCGCTCGCGCGAGCTCTTTCCAGGCGCAGAAACCGCCATTGCCGCCCCTCCCTGGACTCGCCCTGGAGTCCTCCGTCGCCCTGCGCCATCGACGACCCCTCCCCGTGCCTCTGGTAAGCTCCCCGAGCCATGCCAGATCATCCCTAGGGTTTCCTGAGCCACCGGCCAGCGAGGGGTGGACGAATACCCTCTGCCGTCCGATCCGATCTAATCGGACGGACCTGGCTCCCCTGTACCATTTGTCGCCCTGAGTCACCGAGCCGTGGGCCCTACCGCGGGCACTTCACTTAGCCTGCCGTCCACGTGGCCGTCTCAGGTGGGCCCAATCTTCTCTGTGCGGCCCAGCCTCCCTAGAAACCCCGGCCAAGTTACCCCTTTCATTTAAATATTTATTTCAGAGCTGAAAACTACCTGATAGGATTAAATCCCAATAAAAATGGAAATTTCAATAATTGGTATAGATCCAAATTTCTAATGGTTCCTTCATGTTTTATGCAACTTGCAGAACTGGAACCATGCCAAAAATAATTTTTATTATTTTCTGCCATTTAATCTTCTAAAGAGTATCTTTTAAACTAAATAATTTCCTCAGTGACCTACACATCTCCAAAATGGATAAAACCAAGTTCCATTGAAATTATATCCATAGTCCTACCATCTAGCCTTGATCCCAGGTCAAGGTGAACTAAGTTCAACCTTTAGAAAAAATAACAAAAACAGAGAATTTCTGCCTTAGGGAATTTCTCTAGGTCAAAACAAAGTCGGTATTGAACTAATTCCACCTCCTAGTACACCCAAGCTTCAATATATACCAAACCCCAGCAGCTCAGATTTTACTGAGGTCTGGTTGAATCCTAATAAATTAAACTATTCTGTGTACACCCTCTTCACTAGAAAAATCCCACCAGTAGTTCTGGATAACCAAAATGGGTAATTCCAATTTCTACAGAAAGGTACTCCAAATACCTACCATGTAAAATTGGACTCACACTAAAACCTTTGTAAAAGAAATCTGGTGAAAAAGACTAATACCTTACAGAAGTGCCTTTGATGATTTATTAAGGGCATTCTGGTAATTCTTTTGACAAGATTACAACTCTATGTAGCTCAGTACATAAAACCCTAATTAGACACCCAAGGAAATAATTTTTGGACCTCCACATATATTCTGGTGAATTATTTCCTCCAACTAGAGTTTATTCCACCATAAAATGCATAACTAAATCTAGGTAAGTGATAATCTAGTGAAACCACTTGTGTTGGTCTTGCTTTGTCAAGACCTATCTAAGGATATCATTGTTGCACATTGGTATCCTACATACCTCAGGCCCCACCCCAAGTCCTTGGTAAATAGCCTAGACAACTATCTTCCCAAGGAAAACTCTAGTATAGCAATCTAGTAATTCCATTACTAGTACCCAACTTCTCCAAAACCTACTAAATTAAGTAGTTTTGTTTGCTGCTTGGTTTGAAGCCTGTATGCCCTACATTGAATGTGGTATTGTCTGCCTACATGTATACTCGATGACGGCGATAGTGTGATTGTTTGACAACGAGAAGAAAGGGACTTCTTATTATTGTTTATCAGGTATTCTTGGTCATCTAGGGAAGTCCAGGGACTTATCGCTGATCATAGGCAAGCCACCATTCCCAAATTCCAATACTTGTCCTATTCTACTTATTATCTGTTTTGTATCTCCTTTATAAATTGCATTATTACCTCATATCTTGTTTTACAAATACTGCGATATAACTTGGCTCCTCCAAGTTATGACCTCGTGTCCAGTATGACACCCACCCTTGAATGTACCCACCATTTTACCAGTTAGACCGAGAGTACGATGGTTAGCATCTTACCTCATTGGAAACCTCGGTTTTGAGAAACCAACTATTTTGGGGATTTACCCGCAAAAACTACTATAACAATGTTTCAGAAAACCCTTGGGAAGAGGCATCGTTTCCAAGTGGATGTTTTAAAGAAAGAAAAGTGATGAGGATGAATTGAGAAGGATGGATTTGATATTTGGAAGGGATGTTCTATGCCATTACCGGAATAATTTAACCATGCAACCACATTACCCCAGGTGCCGGGGCTTAGCTCATAGTTTGTCTTCTTTAGCCGAGGTAGCTTATAAAATGCTTATTGGGAGAAATCCCTTGAATTCTAGGCAGGCGCTAACAGATCTACGGATCTGGACCCTATAGCTTGCTTCGGCAAGAGTGAGCCTATATTGGCAGGGGTGCTGGTGCAACAATTGGGTCTCCTGCGGATGGTATGACTTAGGTGGAGTCACCAAGTTAAGGTATCCACCAAGCTGCGATTTGAGTATATGCGTGTACGGAAGGCAGGACTATGGTCAGGGGCCACATACTCATTGCCAGGGAGAACAAACCCAAAAGGAAAAGTAGCCTTTGCTAGGCTCCACAAGCGAAAGGTTAGGTTTGATTATCCGAACCCCTGTCTACCCGGTGTAGTGGGCCGTGGTTTTATCCTGGCGGATATATTGATTCTTGTGGGGAAAGTGCACAAACTCCACAGAGTATAATCTATTCGAATAGCCGCGTCCACGGTCAAGGACGGTTGGAACGGTGATGGCTAAGAGTACCCAATTGGTGGTGTTTGGAAAAATGAATGAAAGTATGGAGGTTCAGAGGGAACCTGAGTTTAAAGTTTTGTTTTAACCATAGGTGGTCAAAAAAGTTTTAAAAGGGTTTTTTCTCCAAAACTGTTTTCAAAAAGGATTTCAACAAGGATATGGGGATATCCTGATTTATAAAAAGAAAGCATGTTTCAAAACTCTTTTTCAACGAAGATATGGAGGCGCCATAACTACAAGAGATAGTCTAGGCTTTTAAAAAACAACCCTAGATAGTGCTATCTCGCCACAACCAGAATTGCATTTCCTTATTTAACTTATCTTTGTGGTTTGCGAGTACATTCAAACGTACTCATGGCATTGTCCCTGGCTATTTACTTGGCCATGCTTTCAGAAGCTTGACAACGGAAGGTTAAGGTGACGTCCATGCGAGCTAGGCCGTCCTCCTAGTCAGCCGCCTGTAGGTTGAGGCATGATTGGGCCCTACGTGTGATGAAGCTCCGCTGCTAAAAGTAATGTAGTCATAATGGCAACTATGTAAGTCTTCTATTCGTTATGTTTCGGATGCTGTAATGATACTTGTCAGTTATGCTCCATGGCTCACTGATCATGGGAACGTGGATATTTACATAACTGGGATTTCTCGGATGATTAAATCCGGGGGACCCCATAGACTTGGTATCAGAGCCATGCTGACTATAGGAGAACCTTAGTTAGCATGGTCGTTAGACAGGAAGACTATTTTGAAAACACTGTCATTCGAAAGACTATTTTATCAAAAGTTTTTGAAAGATTCTACCTCTTATCTCACTCGAGTTTAAATGATTTATAAAATGGTTTCCTCTAACTCTCATCCCTGTTTCAAATCTATGTATTTCAAACAAATAGGACCTGGAACTATGAGCAGACGATGATAAAGAGATGAAGACAAGCAACCATCATCAAACACAAGGAGACAACAATATCGCCCCACCAGCATAATCCTCATACCCAGAAGAAATCAAGCGTGACCATGTCAAGAACCCTCCAAGACAAGACGAAGGCTTCATCTGCAGCATAGTGATTCAGACCACAACAACCGGATATCTAGGGTTAATAGTCCTAAGATAGGATTCCCCTATATCGTGAGTAGTTAACTCCTTGGTCCCTATTGTTGGTCGTGTCTGCTTGCCTAAGTGCCTAATGTGTGTTGTTTGCCGAGGACATTGCGATCCCCTCGCTTTGTTCACCTTGTTTGTATGTTCTGGTTTGCTTTGACCTCTGAAAAATGTGACCTGAGGAGCGATAAACCACCTAGTAACTCTGGAAACACCCCTGTTGGTTGTCGCTAACGAGAACCTAGACTAACCTCGAGAGTATACGAGCAGAAAGGCATCACATGAACCAAGTGTTGACATCGCCAAGTCAGAACAACTCGAAGACTCATCTCAACAAGATGGCATAACTCGTCCAACTCGCCTCTCAAGACTAGTCGATGGTGCAACACTGCATTGTTCATCAGTCTACTACAACCAGAATTCCGTTGAAGCGGGAACTCAATCACCGAAGGATCCTCACTACCCACAAGAAACCACAAGAATTAACTACTGAGATAAAAAGTGAAGACCTAGTTACACTAACCTTCAGTATATTATCGATTTCGACCGCCTCAGGAGACTAACTAATCTAGTTGACCCTACTCAAATCAACGGGAAGTTTCTCCCTAGAAGGTCAGACCTACCACTGAAGCCAGATGATAAAAAAGCGTGAAGACAAATAGTCTACTCCGCCATTTAGTAGAAACCACGAACGGAGCTCAAGTGAACAAGTTTTCTCCAAAGATAGCTCCCTACCTCAACCTAAGACTATCAAGATGACTCGTAAATCACTAACTTTCCCTAAGCTAACTCCATAAGGCTTCATCAGGAAACCACTCCCGATCTGGTTTAAGCGATAGGGCGTCGCTCAAAGACCTCAGCTGAAGATTTAGGGAAGATACCTCCTTTCGCTAACCTCCAGGCAGCACTGCAAGACAGAAGATCCGCACCACTCCTAAAGCACGTTAGTGAAGCTCTAAGATGGAAAGACTAGGTCTTTCCCTTGGCACATTCCGAGTTATCACTCGTTGGCCGGGTTAACCTTCAGTTTTCCGGGTTATCCTTCCTTCTCTCGTACACTTTCCCATGTCCTACATGGAGGGTAATTATCACCTTGCCTCAGTTTAAGGGCATGCGTCCGTTACTGCACTTATTGTCAGGGGTTACTGTTCCAAACATCGTGTCGCAGCTGCCTCGTTGTTAACTCCATCACCACGTTGTGTCATGGGATCCCCTGTTTCCTGTGGCCCTTCTTGTGGCTTGCCTCTGATTGGCTGATCCGGCAGATACACGGCCACACCGTGTGGCCTCAAGGCACTGCCCGATCCCACTATACATTGCAAGGGCATTGTTAAATAGGGGAGGGGTGCATCCCTTGGGTGTTTCCCCCTTCTCGCGCCCCTCAGCCTTTCCGCTCCTCCTTCTTCATTGCGACAGCGCCGCCGCCGCTTCTGCTCCGCAGTGCTACCGCCGTACCTTACTTCCTCTTATTTCCTTGCGCTGGCCTTGCTGCCGCTCCTGTGCTGCTTCAACGTCACAGGGCCACACCAATCCAAGCCTCTGTCCCCCACCTCTGATCGGGCCAGTGAGGACAGTTACCTAGAGATGACTGTGGAGGAGCTCGCCGTCGTCGAGGAAGAAGAGATGAAGGAGGAGGGCGAAACTCTAGAGCCGGGTGCCTAGGCCGGTTCTTGGGTATGCCAAGACGATCTCGACTGGCACTACCACACCCGCCGCATCCCCGAAGGCGTAATTTCCCGCCTTGCCTCCGAGGAGATCGCTCCCTCACCCAATCCTGGTGAGTTCGTCGTCTTCCTCTCTCACTTCCAGCGGGGCTTCAGCCTGCCAGTGAGTGACTTCTTCCATGATTTCATCAATATCTACAAACTCCAACCTCATCATCTTCCGGTGAATGCCATTACATCCCTCTCTTCCTTCGCATCCACCATAGAAGGATACCTCGGCTTGTGGCCTACCAAAGAGCTTTGGATCCGGTTCTTCGGTCTGCGGAGGAACATGGTTCCGGATAAGGAGCGAGCCCCGGATGACAAGCACCTGATCCAATGTGGTACCGCCTCCATCTCTCCCCCGGAAGCAATATGTCTTCCCCCGGGTCACGGGGCTTGAATTTTGCAAGGGCTGGGCTTGGACCTTCTTTTATGTGAGGAATGGTTCGGATGAGGATCTGATCCGGCTGCGCCCCTTTGCGATGGATCCTCCTAATCCGGCTCTGTGGAACCGGGTTCCCAAGAGACCAACTGCCTTGGCGAATCAGGTTAATAAACGGTTCCAGGAGCTAAAGGATATGGGGCTGCGCAACGAGGATGTGATGATCACATTCGTCCACAGCCTGATTTCCCCCCTACATAAGCGCACACAGAAACTTTGCCACATGAGCTGGCGACTTGACCCCAACCGAACCTCCTCCTTCGAGTTGAACAACACTGAAATCTTCCACCGGGTTAAGGCCATCTTCACGACAGATAAGGACTTCTCCGCTGACTGGGAGTGGGGGTTGGAGCATTACTACCGGGACAAGCCTCCACCTGCGGTAAATCTCATTACCCAATTCTTCTCCGAGTTATATCCTATGTCGGAGCATGTCGTTTATTTGATCCCTTTGCATTTGTCTTTTAGTTGTTTCTTCAGCAGACTCTTGAAGATGGCACCAAGCCTTCCCTCAAATGGGGGAAGGATCGACTTGTTTTAGACGAGGAGGAGCCGGATCAGGAATGTTCCTGCCTGCCCCAGACGCATCTAAGCGACCCTCTGGTAACCTCTTTTCCTTAAGGAATTGGCCTGACGATGAGGATGATTCCGACATTGAGGTGGTGGAGGTCTTTGACCCAGTGCCCATTTCTTACGCGTTCCTGTCTTCAGCTAACCCGGTCGGGCAGATCCATGAAGATCCCCCTCTTGCTTCGAGTGAGCCGGCCCTAGCCGTGTCTAAGAAGAGGGCTGCCACTTTTGCTGCTTCTTCCGGGCCTCCCAAAATAACCAAAAGGCGGACGAAGTCCACTGACAAGGTAACCAACAAACCTCCGACTAAGGCCATAGTCCGGAGAGCTCGAAAGCCTAGGGAGCCTTTGACTTCTGACGAGTAAGTCACTTGTTATTCGTGCTTCATGCTTCTTTGTCTATATGCCTTTCTTTTTGTTATAACTTGTTATTCGTTGTCTGATTCAATAGGGATGTGATGGAGGTCCCCCATAGCGGCTCTAGCATCGCTTCATCTTTCCGGCGCACCCCATCTCCCCTCGTGGTGACAACACACGCCACTGAGCCAGACAACCAGTGAACTTCTGGACATCGTTAAGACACTTCGGAAATTCCATTCGCTCTATGGCTCGGATTTTAGCTGGGTTACCTTCGATACCTCGGCTGGAGACAAGAAATCCGAGTAATTTTCCAGCCGGGACACTGAAGGTACACTTCTCCGGGTTAAGCTGCATTCGGAACCTCCTTAGGTTCGCGAATGTTTTCCGGATATCGTCAAGAAGCATTTTGCTTTACTTGGTTTTTATAACCACATCATCCACATACACTTGCACATTTTGGCCAATTTGGTCGTGTAAACATTTTTGCATACATCTTTGGTATGTTTCCCCTGCATTACGCAAACCAAAAGGCATGGTGCAATAGCAATAAGTCCCGTACGGGGTGATAAATGCATTCTTTATTTGATCATCTGGGTTCAGAGGTTTCTGGTGCAAACCAGAATATGTGTCTATGAACGACAACAACTCACACCTAGGAGTAGAATCTATGACCTGATCTATCCTTGGTAGTGGGAATGGATCTTTTGGGCACGCCTTATTCAGGTTCGTGTAATCGATGCACATACGCCAAACCACTGCCACATTCAGATCATCTTTCTTCTTTTCCACCAGCACCGGATTAGATAGCCAATATGGATAAAGCACTTCGATGATGAACCGGCTCAAAGGAGCCGAGCTATCTCATCTCCAATGACTTTTCTCCTGTCTTCGACGAAGCGGCGGAGAGGTTGCTTCACCTACTTTGCTACGGGTCTCACATTCAAAGAGTGCTCGGGCAACTCCCTCGGAACGCCTTGCAAGTCATGTGTGGACCAAGAAAAGATATCCCGATTCTCACGGAGGAAGTTGACGAGAACGCTTTCCTATTTCTCAGTTAACCAAGGACCAATTGTTATGGTACGCTCTAGGAACAGATCATCAACAGGTAATTTCTTTGTATCCTTTGTTGCTTGAAATGAGACACTTCCATACGGGTTACTCATTGCCGGAATGTATTGTTGCGCAGACTGAGCCAATGCCGCTACTTCCTGGATCTCTCTCTTTTCTTGTGCAATCACAAGCGACTCGGCCAGGTTAGACCCGGCTGATGGACACTCAATAGAACATCGGAAATCCCCAGCTATGGTAATTACTCCATTTGGACCAGGAAACTTCATCTTCAGGTAACTGATGTGAGTACTTGCCATGAATTTCTTCAGGGCTGGCCTGCCGAGTAACGTGTGATATGCGCTTTCTAAGTTCACAACCTCAAACTCCAAATTATTAGTTCGGCAGTTATCTCTTGTGCCGAATAACACGTCAACCCAGACTTTGCCAATGGGCTCACAGGAGATACCAGGCACAATGCCATGGAAAGTTGTCCTTGTAGATTGGAGCATGTTCTCTGAGATACCCAACTTGCGCATTGTATCCACGTACATAATATTGATGATGCTGCCATTGTCAATCAACAACATAGAGATCCTCTCATTGTTATTTTGCCCGATGAACGTTGGGTCCAGCACTAATGCATATGAACCAGGACTCGGCATGAGCTTGGGATGGCCCTTGATACTCCAGGTAATTTCCTGATCAGACCAAGGCATATACCTCGTCACTGCCGGCATAACCGCATTCACCTCCATATGTCGGTGTTGCAAGCTCTTTCTATCCGTTTCCTCCGTGGTAGACACACAGTAACTCTGGTGATGCTCTCTGTATTAATTTCTCCCCTCATTGTCGGGATACCTTTGATTTGGCTGATGCTGGTTTACCACCTGGTGCACTGCATCCCTTCTCTCATGATTCTCATACCTCAGCGGAGGTGGTGGTAACATTAACTGTTGCATATTTGCTCCGGAGAGCAACTGCTGCCGAGGTAACTCCTGTCGAGGTTGATCGTTCCGAGGTGCCTGAGCATTCCCCGGGCCACTTTGCTCTATCTTCCTCATCCACTCACATTGTCGGGTTGTATAACCCGCTGGGTTACTCGGATTTGGCGTGTGAAATTTGCACGGCTGATCTAGCATTGCCTCATACGTATACCTCATCCGGTCTTTCTTTTCTTGCCACTGTCTCTTTTGCTCGGGCGTCCAAGTTTTCTTGCCATCATTTCTTGGAGTCCACTGCTGCCCTCCAGTTTTCTGACGCTGATTACTCCCTGCTCCGGGTTGATCTTGATTTACAGCAGCTACTTGTTGCGAACTATACCTATAATCCGGTCTATCATCTCTTCTCTTACTCTGGTAATCATTTTACCAAGATGATCCGGCTCCATCCTGCTGGTAGTACTCCTCATTCGACTCGTTTGACACAAGTCGGGGTTGAGTCGGATCACCTAAGGCATACGAATCAGCAATCCGGATTGTCTCTTCCAGCATCGTTGGCATATCCCTTTGTAACCTTTGCCACATCATGCTTGCATATCTGCACGCTTGTGCAAACCAAGCTATGGCACGTGACTCAATCACGCCCTCGCATGAGTTTCGCACATTGCACCAGTGGATTAGGAATTCTCGGTCTGTCTCATTTGGTCTCTGTTTGCACATTGCTAGGGTCTGTGGCCTGTTCGGCCTCTGATATGTTCTTGAGAAGTTACTAACGAACATTCCTGGAAATCCAGCCAGCAATTGATACTACCGGGTGGTAAATTGTTTAACCATATCCTCGCTGGCCCCTCCAACATCTGAGGTACATATCTCACAGCCCATCTCAAGTTGCCTGTAGCAATTTTTACAATTGTCGCGTAGTTAATCAACCAATCCTCTGGCTTTGTGCTGCCGTCATATGTTTTTGTGCCTCTTGGTAAGTGAAAATTAGGTACCAGAGGCTCCTTCATGATGCAAGGCCCAAAACACGCTGGACCTAGAGGACCTTACACCTCAATTTACGCCCACCTGTAGAGCCGATCGAGCTTTAGTCTGGCCTCGTCTGGCAGCAAGTTCCTGCCTCCCAACCTTGATCCTATCTCATGATGCTCCGGCCTATGGTATCCCGCATTGACCATTTCCGAATCACGGTCGTTGTATCTAACTTGCTCCTGTGGAGCACATCTCTGTTGCATACCTTGGTCGGCACTTCGCTCTTGCCGTTGTATATTCCGCTACTGCTGTTGCCCTGCACCCGCCGAGTTACGCTGTCCAAGATTGCTGTTTCCAGCGTTTCTCTGACCGACATTGCCTTGGTCGCGTTTACCTTGGCTAGCTTCACCTCGGCTGACACTTTGTTGATCCTCATTTCCTTGCACCGCCTTTCCTTTCCCTGCCCTTGCCGGGTCATATGGGACTATCCGTTTGTTTCTCCTTGCCGAGGTTACCACTTCCTCTCTTCTTGGGCCACCATGAGGGGACGATGCTGCCCCAGCAGATTTCTCCGGGTTACCCACTGCCGAATAAATGACCTTGGAAACCCTAGCTCTTGCCGGGTTGGCCCTAAGCAACTCTTCATTCTGTCTGTTAGCGATCCGAACTAGCTCGTTGACCCTCTCCTGCTGTCTTTGCCGGGCTTCACCCGTCAAACCTTCTAGTTCGGATGCAGCTGCATCCGCTGCTCTGAGGTTCTTTGCCGGGGTGATGTACTTCAACAGCCCCATGGACAAAATGTTCTCCCATTCCTCAACTCTAGTCTCACCCTCTTTGTTCATTTCATTGACAAGGTTTCTCCCTTTTACTTTTACATCATCTACCTTATTTGCTCTTGCGTACTCACGCAGCGTCATGTTCAAGGACTGCTAAGCCGCGGCTATATTTTTTGCACCCTCTGGTATTTTCTGCCTGGTTTCCTCTAACTCGGCTTGTGCCTGAGCTGGATCTACCATAGGTGCTATGGGGCTTGCCAAGCTATCTATCGCCTGCTGCAGCACGTTCTCTGGCCTCTCTAGCGGAGGACCTCTACTTTTCCTGGGCGCCTTGGGTGTTACCTCCGGATCTGGTGCCGGGTCTTTGCTCGCACCAGCGTCAGGCACTGTCATCATCACCTCAGCGCGGGATGGCTCGCCTCCCTCGACGACGTGTTGCGGGTGAACACAAGACACATCGACGCCGACGTAGATCTTGTGGGCACCAAGCTTGATGAAGAGGCCATTGCACGGTGGAGGTTGTTTGCCGAAGCTACCAGCATTGCCGAAGCTCCCATTACCGATGATGCTTCCCGTCCGGATCTTCACTCCTGCTAGCGCCGCTAGCCCCACGGTGGGCGCCAACTGTCGTGATGGTGTCACGACAGATGTCATGGATAGGCTAAAGGTAGGGCCAATATGCAATAGAGGAATCTAGGGAGGGATAGTGTGGTGATTTCACACACAGATGTTTTGTATTCTCAAAGTTCTCAAAGTTTACAGATGCTCCTTGAGTTGTATTGGGAAGAGGAGGAAGACGGAGCTCTCTTACTCTCACTAGTACCTCTACTCAATGAACAAACTACTCATCCGCCAGCCAGCCCCCATTACAGAGGCCCTAGTGCCCCTTATAAAGGGGAGGCTAGGTCTCCAATTAGGGCATACATGGAGGCATATTCCTGGGAATATGCCTCTCCCAAAATAGCAAACCGACCGGGTCTCCTTTTGCCATCATAAGCCATGTAGAGACTACGTAAGCCTCTATGGCGCCAGCGTCAGCCGACATAGGATGCGTCACCTTTGTCAGCCACGCCTCGTTGGTCCCTCCCTCTGTTTGCTTCGCTCATGCTCCAGCACATAGAGGTCACCTTTTGACCAGCGAGATACCTTCCTTCTCTTGCAAGCCTGGTATAACCCGGCCCCGTGGGTACCTTCATACAAGTTATAAAGAGCCTGTCGGCATACAACATACATCATCCCGGACATAGTGAGTCGGCCTACCTTGAGGTGACCCCGCCATCTTTCGCATTGACGTTGCCATAGCTTGGCTAACTCGGCCTCTATACAACGGCGTGACCCTACCCGGGGGTATCCCCCCAACAACTCTGGTGGTGGTTTAGGAAAGGAAGAGACATGCAATGACTCTGGTAGTTGTTTAGGAAATGAACACACATGCAATGACACTGGTGGATCCATGTGGTTTAGGAAAAGAAGACACATGCAATGACACTGGTGGTTTAGGACAGGAAAACACATGCAATGACTCTAGTGGTGGTTTAGGAAAGGAAGACACATGCACCGACTCTGGTGGTGGTTTAGGAAAGGAACACACATTCAATGACTTTGGTGGTGGTTTCAGAAAGGAACACACATTAAATGACTCTGGTGGTGGTTTAGGAAAGGAACACACATGCAATGACTCTTTTGTTGGTTTAGGAAAATAACACACATGCAATGACTGTAGTGGTGGTTTAGGAAAGGAACACACATGCAATGTCTCTGGTGGTGGTTTAAGAAAGCAGCACACATGCAATGACACTAGTAGATTCATGTGGTTTAGGAGAAGAAGACACATGTAATGAATCTAGTGGTGGTTTAGGAATGGAACCCACATGCAATGACTCTCGTGGTGTGATACGTCCAAAACGTATCTACTTTGCCGAACACTTTTGCTATTGTTTCTCCTCTAAAATTGTGTGATTTGGATGTTAGTAACACAGACTCACGCTATTTTCAGCAGAATTTCCCTGGTGTCTACTTTTAGTGCATAAAATCGACTATCAGGAATAATCCCGGAAAATATGCCGAAAATCCTATTTCACCAGAAGACTCCAGGAGCTAGAATACGAGACGAAGGGGGGCTGGGCCCAGGCCACACCACCTGGCCGCGCCAGGGGGTGGTCTGGCCGCCCTAGACACCTCCTCGGTCTCCCTCTTTGCCTATAAGAAGCCTTCTGACCTAAAAACTCTAGGGGTTCGACATTTTTCTAGAAGAAGTTCCGCTCCGCCGCCACCACCATATTCCACAAAACAGCACTAGAAACTCCGTTCTGGCACCCTACCGGGACGGGGAATTGGAGGAGATCATCGCCATGATCATCATCACCATCGCTTCTCCATCGACCATCCATGTTTCCCTCATTTATGAGTGAGTAATGCCCACCTGTAGGCTATGGGGATGGTAGGGATTGGATGAGATCGTTCATGTAATGGCATCAGATTGTGTCACATCCCAAAACTCTAATCCAAGGTTATTAAGATCCAAATCATCAAATTTAGAGTTCACAAAAACATTTCCATTTAAAAATAATTAAGCATTCATATGTGTGTGCATTTAAAATAGGAGT
Source organism: Avena eriantha (assembly GCA_910589775.1). NCBI lineage: Eukaryota > Viridiplantae > Streptophyta > Magnoliopsida > Poales > Poaceae > Avena > Avena eriantha. Next base: position 65,662 of record CAJUXJ010001829.1, on the reverse strand, counting down.
TGTTTTGAATTGCCATGTTTGAGTGATTCATTGATTGTAAAATGATTCTACGGTGAATTAAACATCATCTAGATCATTCCCAAACAAATCCCAAAGAAAAAGAAATCAAAAAGAATAAATTAAGCAAATGGTCATTTGTGCCATTTTAATCACCATGCCTACTTTGGCTATTCCTAGAACTCAAACCTTAACAGAAACAACTATGGTTCTTTGCACCCCTTGCTAGTACAAGTAGTGATGTACCAAGGCCCACTTTGTTCCATCCCAAAAACATTGAAGCACTAAATTTATATGACATTTGAAATTTGAATATAGTTCATATGTATAGATCACACTTATTCAAAAACCACTCAAATGAACTCCACTTTTAAAACCCAAGCAAACCTAGAATCTCAAGCATAAGATACAACACTCCACCAAAAATCAGCCCAAAATTCAAATGTTTTGTTCTTGCGGCCATTGTGTCGAACAGGTTGCAAACAGAAATAAACCTGCCTAACTAACACTACTCCTAGTTAAACCCTTGTCCCCCATTGGACCCTATCTACTCTCCCATGTCCCCCTGTGTCCAACCAAACCCCTAGCTAGCCCCTCCATTAGCCGTAGCAGCAGTGGAGCGCCGCCACTTTGTGGTCACCGCCAGCCAGAAGCGGGCAAAGCGCCAGGGACCGCGGCGCACCAAACCAGCAAGTCCCCTAGCTCCGCCCAACCCTACCGCACCTCCCTGTCCACCCCTCGATCAACCCCAGCCCCTGGACCACTCCCTAGCATCGCCGCCCTTTCTCTCTGTAAGCGAGCCAGAGCGCGCCAGAGCGAGATCGCCGCCAGCACGCAGTAGACCGCGCCTTGACGCCATACCGTCACGCCGCTCCGCCTTGACCCCAGCACCCTGCCAGACACGGCCTTGCACCGCCGCTTGACCCACAGTCGCCATGCGCCGCATGGAGCACTGCGTCGAGCACCGCCTCTGTCTCCCAGAGCGCGCAACGCTCCCGACCATATGCCACCGCCACTAGCTGCGCCATTGAGCTGTAGTGCACTGCCAGGAGGCAAGCCACCATCCGCCTATGCTGCCCATGCCGATAGCGCCCTGTATCATCGTCACCGACGAGCTCGCCGTCGCCCTCTCGGTCCCCTCGTCGAGCCTACATAAGGAGCCCTCCCCAGCACCATTTCTTCACACCACTCAACTACCCTCTCACCACTGATCCTTCCCCACCTATCACCGGAGCCGCTCAAGCCGTAGTTCGCCGGAATTGCACCGGAGGAGCCCGCTGCAGAGGAGGAGATGTTGTCGTCGATTCCGTCCACCGCAGCCCCTGTCGTGACCTCGCTTGAGCCTGCCGTCGCTGTCCAGTTCGATCGCCCGCCTCGCCGCACTAGCTGGAGCCCTGGTACGTTCCCAGTAGACCCCCACCGGCCGTTTAGGGTTCAGTCTCGCCGGCGACGAGTCCGTCGTCGATGACGACTGTGGACCGTTGATCTCTATCCTAATCGTAGCACCCAGATTGATAGATACAGTTCCAGGTTTTTAGTCTCGCTGACAAGTGGGACCAACCTGTCAGCTGCCCTCTGCGCCGCTGAGTGTCACTGGGCCGGCCCATTTCATTTCCCGCGCTGACCCAGTAATTCAAATCTAGATTTTTCTATTTAGGTTTGAACTAAATTATGTCCCTTAGTTCAAAAATCAATTCAGGAAGACTTACTGAACTAAATTGAGTGATTCCAATTTTGTTGGAAAGATTCTGAAAAGATCTATCCCAGCCCGTTGGATTTAATTCATTTAGAGTTAGAGATCTCTCCTAGTAAAAATAACAAGACAGAAGCATTTGCACATTCAAACATTTTTATAAAATCAACCATAATAGCTTTTGAGTTGATTCCAACTCTCAAAAATCACATTTTACCATACCTATCTGAATATGTAATAATATTAAGGTTTATATGCAGTGACTTTTGACTAGTACCAAAATAATGCTATATAGGCATTTCTATTCACTTTAAATCATTAAATATTAAACTTAAACTTATTAAAATGTGATCCAACCTTTAAATCACATTCACATATGTTAGAATATTTGGTGATGACATGTGTCGACATGATCCCATATTTTAATTGGAGAATATTTAATCTTAGTTATTTTCAATGAGTAGAAATTACTTTTCTTAAATAAAAAGAAATGAAGCTAGTTAATAAAACCTTGTGATGCTTGTGATGATAATAGATAATCAAATGTATTCCTTAGTGTACTAAGTAGCCTAGTTAAGTATTGTTTGGTGATTGTGTACTCCGTATGAATTTATAGACGATAGTATCGACCAAGCTTTCGAGGAGGAGGAGTTCTACCAAGAGGAAGAGGAAGAAAACTTCAACCACTGCACCAACCAAGGCAAGCTAACACTTGCAAGTTTTATACTAGAAAGCCATCCTTAACAATGCAATCTAATACTTGCAAGGTAGATAACCTAAGCAAGATGCATTATGCATGCTTTGGTTATACCACTTTGACTAAGTACCTACTCCAAGTTCTACTTCAAGCTAATACTCCAAGTCCTTTACTTGTTTAAAGGTAGGATAAAAATTATAAAACTTGACCTATCTAGATAAACTTAGATGTCATTGTATGGCATGAGATTGATATTAGCATCGCACCTTAGTGAACACTCTTAACTTAGTAGCTTGGAGCTAAATCAAAACTTGAGTCACTTTAGATGGGAACACTTGGTGAAAATGAATTGTGAAAACCTTGGAATGATGAGTCATTCTATTGAGATGTTTTGACATGTGTTGAGAAACACAAATGGTTTATGATGATGAAAATGTTGAGGCATGAGCCTTAGCCCTTTACAAAAACTGATGGTTGGATTCGGATGCGATACCATTCCAATTTTTACCGTACAATCACAATACCTGAATTGGGTAAGGCTTAGCCGGAAATTTATATGCATTAGTATTAGTTCCCTCGTGGGAGAGGTTTGAGCTGAGGCTAACTCTCAATGTTGTCCACCTATGTAGTGCCCAAGATGACAGATGGTCATGGTTGGGAGGCCATACTCATAGGAGAGGTGCTTATACTAGGGTGTGTTAAGGGAAGGTTATGTTCGATTATCTACATACTAAGTATGATGATTTAGGGTTATCCCTGACAGATGTATCCAATCTTGTGGTGAAAGTGTACCACCTCTGCAAAGTATCAAACTATTCGAATAGACGTGTCCAAGGTTATGGACAGTTGGAGTGGCCATACTGTTTCGTTGTCAGATGTTTTCAAAATGACTTATGAAATAAATGATGAATCTTGACTTGACCACAACAGAGTTGTGACTATGACACTAGCTTCCCAACTTAAGTGATTCTAGAACTTTATTTTATCTTTCTTTGTTTCTGAACTCAGGTTAGGTTTCAAACTTAAATTTCCAAAAAAACGTAGAGTTAGCATTTCCCACTAGCACTGTCTTACTTATGAAGGAGACTACCAAGATGATAGGCAGCAAGACGGTGATAACTAGGACTATCTTCCATCGTCAGGATTGCCTATGCCCCTAAAGATGGACCCCACCGCTACGCTTATTATTTGTTCCGTGCTTGTTGTACTAAGACTAGATCATGAGATCCTTTATTCGTGTAAAACCTTATATTGGTTTGTAATGTATGATGTACTGTGATATCCAATCTGTTATGTCTCGCAAAAATGGTAATCCTGGGATTGCGATGTATGAAATAACAGGCATCTGGGATTGAAAATCCGGGTGTTGACAAGTTGGTATCACAGCCATCCTGACCATAGGAGACCCTAGTTAGAATGGACGTCCGAACAAAAACTTAATTTCAAAACCAAAGTGTGTAATTATGAAAAACTATTTCCTCTCTTACCCTTGGGAATTCATTCTTTCTAAAAAAATCATGTTCCTCAAATTCTTCCATTACTACATAAAATTTGACACACTTGATCACTTCACTAACTTCCTCATCCTTAATTATTGTACATGGAGACTCAGTTCAGCAAGTTCTACCAGTTGGGAAACGGAGGTCAACTGATCTTCGAGAGGGATCTCGATTCACTTTCTGAGTTATTGGGATGCCCACATCTGGATTTTCTTGGAGATCAACTTCCTGGACCCCCAGGAGGAGATTTACAATGGCAAGTCACCGCTGATCTTTGAGGAAGCATAGAAGCACCAACATCCGGGAGAATCCAATTCTCTGTAAGAGAGAATGACTGGCTAGATGGATTAGCCAGGGCAATGCATGAAGCTCTCGCATGTCTATGTGCCCTCAGTGTCAACCAACTCCAAGGAACCCGCTTTGCATACTATGCAAGGCGTGACTTCATGGGAATGCCAATGGAAATGCCAGGTCACCCGAAGTTGAAGCGTCAAGTAGAGAACCTTGACTTCCTATTATACGATCGCCAGAAGGAATTGGACAATGCTAGGGAGTTTGCCAACCACAACCGTTCCATTGCCGCCTAGAAGGCCCAGACTCTCTCACTGCTTGTCAAGGACCGTCAGTCTCTTTGCCGCCAGCGCGAAAAGAAGGATCGCACCATCAAGGAGCAAGAAGCTCAGCTTGCAGCAAAGGAGGAAGAAGAGGAGGGTGAAGACATCCAGGGAGATATGGATTCTTACCTCAGCAATGATGATGACTTTCTGGAGGAGGATACCGTGGACTTCTACACTGACGATGAGGACTCCGACTTCATAGACGATGAGTAGATGCACTAGAGCACTGTCGTAGCTTGAGATGTATCGGTCCCATTGTATCGTAGCTTATAGAATGGTTCTTAAAACCATTTGTTTTCTCTTGTTGTTGTGGTGTGTGTGTGTGTGTGTTTGTATTGTGTGCCTGTCTGAATGAATGAAATGGAGTTAGTTGTAAAACCTGAGTCAAACTCAAAGTTTTAGCCTTGAAACCAAAACCATGAACCTTAGAACTTTCCCTCTTACCCCTTTATCTATCTCAATCTTTAGAATACTTGTGGAAACCCCGGAGGGAGCAGCTCATCGCAAGACCCAATGATGCAGATCATGCAGATGTTAGTTACATACCATGAAGTAAGCAGGGCAGAGTGCCAGGACAACTTAGCAACACTGCAACAGATAGCCCAGATGGCCCAAAACAACCAAGGGCATGGAAATCAGGATCATCAAGGATCCAAGCTGAGGAACTTCCAGAATACCAATACCCCAATCTTTAGCACTTCGGAGAACCCATTAGATGTTGATGACTGGTTGCATGCAATGGAGAACAATTTGGACCTAGCTAGAGTTGATGACAGCGAGAAAGTTCTCTTTGCCACCCACTACTTGGCAGGAGATGCAAGAGCCTGGTGGAATAGCATCCGCCTGATGAACCATGGTCAAGTGATGACATGGGAAGCCTTCAAAATCAACTTCAGTCGCACCCACGTGCCACAGGGCCTAGTCACCAGAATGAGGGATGAATTCAGAGATTTGAAGCAAGGCAGAATGACTATGGTGGACTACCATGACAGATTCCTGTCGCTTGCCAAGTACGCACCTGATGAGATCAACATGGAAGCAAAGAAGAAGGAGAGATTCCTGAATGGACTGCATGATGAGATGCAGATTGTACTCGTCAACATCCGCTTCGAGGATCTCGAAGAGCTAGTCGACTCTCCTATTCAGATGGAAGGGAAGTTTAACCAGGAAAACGACAACCGCAAACGTCATATGATGCACCAAGCTGGATCCAACAGTCACCAGAAGTACCGTCCCAACCCGTCTGCTGGATTTGCACCGAGAAACAACTGACCCCCAATGTCTCGCCCAAGCTACCCCAACCGTAGCGGAGGCAATGTGAAGTCCGAAGGAAACAACAACAACCCCGGCAACACCAGCAATTTCAACCGTGCACCTCCCAAGAGCAACAACAACAATAACACTACACCCAGAACTGGAAGTAATGATGTGCCTATCGCAGCTAAAGACAAGTCCCAGATAACTTGTTTCGAGTGTGGAGTGAAGGGTCATTATTCCAATGAGTGTCCCAAGAAGACTACCGCCACCGCCAGTGTGAATGCCCCATCTCAACAACAGCGTCATGTTCAACCAGGGAGAAGATTTGCCCCAGGGAACCCTCACAACCGCAACGGCCATCTCTTGCACATGAACGCCGAAGAAGCCCAAGAAGCGCCAGATGTAGTGTTGGGTATGTTTTCTATCAACTCAGTTTTAGCAAGAGTGTTGTTTGATTCGGGAGCGTCGCATTCATTTGTCACCGAAGAATTTGAATGCACTAGTAAGATTCACCCAACCAACTTGAAGCATGTCATGATAGTCCAAATCCCCGGTTCAACTACAAAAGCTAGAAAAATTTGCAAAGATGTGCCTATTAGAATACATGGGATAGATTTTTATGCTAATCTAATAGTACTTGGAACCAAAGGGTTGGAAGTAGTACTAGGAATCGATTGGATGTCAAAGCATAAAGGACTAATAGACTGTGCTAAGAAAGCCATCACCATGACCAGTAGCTCTGGAGTAACAATAGAGCAGATATCTGAAACCATACCTCGTCAATTCAAGTGCAACAAGAGTCTAGCCCTGCCCACCATTGACCAAGTTAGAGTAGTCAGTGAATACCTTGACGTATTCCCAGATGAATTGCTAGGTATGCCGCTGAATAGGGATATTGAGTTCATTATTGAGCTAATCCCCGAAACCGGACCCATAGCCTAGAGACCCTATAGCATGAACCCCTCAGAGTTAGTGGAATTGAAGAAGCAGTTGGATGCTAGGTTAATAATAGGCTTGATTCAACCAAGCCCATCGCCATGGAGATCACTAGTGTGATTCGTCGACAAGAAAGATGGAGGCAACCGTTTGTGCACCGATTACAGGAGGCTGAATGACGTCACCATCAAAAACAAGTACCATTTGCCAAAGATAGAGGATATATTTGATTAGTTGATTGGTGCCTACGTATTCTCAAAGATTGATCTTAGGACTGGTTATCACCAACTTAAGATTCGTGCAACGGATATTTCGAAGAATGCCTTTACTACTCGGTATGGTTTATACGAGTATACGGGTATGTCTTTTGGATTAACCAATGCCCCTGCTTATTTCATGATTCTCATGAATAAGATCTATATGAATTTCCTAGATAAGTTTGTCGTTGTGTTTATCGACGATGTCTTTAACATCCCAATTTTAGCAACCCTGATTAGTTGTCCAGAATGCAAAAATCAGGGGGAACAAAAACTTTTTCTTGTACTTGGTGTAGTGTTACTTGTTGTTTGTTTATGCTTGTGTATGTGAGTGTATACCATATGATATTCCTTACCTCACCATCAGTTGGCAAAAGATATTGACAAAAACTATCCTGGCTCATTCTACATATTCTCAAATGTTCTGGCATTTCAAAACATGAGCCAAGATACATATGCAACCAAAACTATTTCTGCAGCTTTTACTGACAAAACTATGGAGAGATAGATAATATAACCTCCTTATGTTTTCAAGACAGGACCCTCAACTAATCTCATCTCCAGCTTCCCAAGATCTTTCTCAAAGCTTCTGAATTCTACTCCTGGTAGAGATACCAAGGCTTCTCACCTTATTCAAAATCCAACCTCTTCAAAATACCCCAACCTTACCATAAGCTAGGCTTGATGGTAACCCCAGTAGTGGAGTTGCTTAGTTCATACGATGAGTTGCCTTGATCTGTTGTCTGATGAATTGCCTTGATCTGTTGTTTGACTTGTTTACTTTGGAAGTAATATGAGCTAATCTAGGAGCTAATCACTAGGATCAAGAGTTTCCCAAATCACCACATCCTAATCAAGAAAACAAAGCAAGATCAACTCACTAGATACTAAGTGATCTAAAAACCTTAACCAGATCAATTCTGTAGTGATCCATTCCAGAAGTATCCAAGTCCATGAAGACCAATATCAAGCATGGATCCCTTATACTCAATATACTCTCCAACATCATCCACTTGATGACGCTTTTGTACCCTGCAACCCCTCCAAAGACATTCCCTCTCATACTCTAATCAAAATCCTAAAGTCTGGAAACACCACCTTTTTGAATGCCTCCCTTTCTCAACCCTTGTGCATTATTGGTAATGCACTTGAACCATATTGTTAACGATCCTAAGTACTACCAAGTAGCACTTTTTCCTTTGGTTAGATCATCCTCCAACCCACTTGTTCTTGATAGTTTTGCAGGCAAGAAAATAACATTTCCTGCAAATCTAGTCCTCATCCCTACTTTGGCAGAAGCTCTCACCCTCATACAACCTACTATGGACCAACTATCTGCATGGATGTGTTCTACTCATATAGGTCTATCACAATCTATTTCACTTGGTCCAAGTGGATCCTTGAGCTTACTAAACCCCCATGTTTTATAAGGCATCATGACTCATTTGGTATGGCAGCCTTATTTTTCAACAAAGTTTGCCATCACTTCTAGATCACCTCAAATGTAATCAATCCAAACTCCTTCTTCCATGATCATATATATGACTTGGGCTATCTATCCATCTTTCCCGTGCATCAAGGTGAGCTCTGAGCTCCAAGATCCAACAAGGTTTTGGTAGTATAAAAATAACATTACCCTAGATCCTCAATACCTTGTTCTTTCATCTAATTCAAGTTGCATTTCCATTTCCCAAGGTTCAAAATGCTTGCTACACCGTTCCTACACCCTCTACATTGACCATCTCGATTAATAAAATATTAGACATAATTATTATGGCCCCAAATCTATTGATTTTCCTTATTAGAAAAAATCTCCAAAACTTCTTCCCTGAAGGAAAGTTTGGTTTTTGCCAAAGAACTTCTCCAACTTTGGACTCTTTTGAGATCCATATATAATCCTCTACCCTCCCATCTAAGAAATATTTATTTTCGAGATTCTTTATTATTTATTTTTGCCCATTTTCTTAAATGGCTGAATTGGAATAATAATTGTTTTAAATACTTTTAATCCCCAATAAATCTTGGGAACATTCCCCTAAAGGTGTATTCACAATTGGGACCATCTCAAACCAAAAACCAACCTTTTCCAATGCAAAAATGTGAAATGAGATCCTAGAAACTACTTCTGCACTAAAAATCTTCGGAAAAATCGCAATAAATTCCTAGAGATATGTCTTGACCTCATATACCTATCAGTACCATCTCCCCACCCTATCCAGTACAAATTTAGGAACTTCCTTCACACGCCTCCATGTGATCAATTTTGCCAAATCAACGAAGCATTGATCCAAAACCACCTCAAACACCATGGAGACTTGCCCTCCACTTCTCCACAGTACCCAGCCCTCTCTCTTGTAGACCACCACTATAGAACGAGCACTGTAGCACTCCCTTTTGGAAGAGGGAGAGGAGAAGATCTTGTCATTTATGAGTATCTTCCCATATCTCACAAATAGCAGCCACACTCTCCCTTCTCCACTAATCTGTTGTGTACCTGCACCCACTGATGTTCTCCACCCCACCTGGCAGCTGCCCATGGCTAGCCCTAAGCACCCTCTCTCTCTTTCCTTTCCTATGCCCGAGGCTAGAGAGAGAGTTGTCTAATCAATCCCCCTGTACCTTGCAGCCTGGCAGGCGCCTCTCACACCTCCCCACTCCCTCTCCACGAGCTCCCACCGTCCCATTGGACCAATGCCTGAGCTCCACCCTTCCCCCAAGCTTTCCATGGGCTATGTCCACCCTGGACCTCCCACTTATGTTTATAAGGCCAGAGGCCCGTGCAGCTAGCCTCTGCCCCTCCATTTTACACCACACCACTTCCTCCTCCTTTCCCCAGAACCCCGAGAGCTCTCTCCTACTCTGCTACTCGAGAAGAGAAGGAGAAACCCCCCCTCGGTATCTATCTTGCATACAGGAATGAGGTCGACCAGGACCACCCCAAATCCTATGACTTACTCTATTCAACTCCCCTGCATTTACCCTACCCCTGATGCCTACCCCTTTATTGCAGGAACTCTGAGTGTCGCCGCCGTCTGCATGCCGAACGGAGCACCGCCGGCAGACCAGAAGCTCCCCAAGCCCCCACTCCACCTGCAGGCGCCGGCGCACGAGCCTCCTCCCATTACTGAAACAACCCCCGCCGCCCATCTCCGGACTCGCCTAGGACTCCTCTATCGCCCCGTACCATCCCCTTCGCTAGTCCTAGCCTCAGGTGAGTGCCCCAGGGTATCCCCGATCCTCCCTAGGGTTTCTCTCCCGCTCTCCTTGGTGTTAGGGATATACTTTCTGGGTATCCTCACAGATCCTCACTGACCAGGGTGGCCCACTTCGGGTTAGAGCTTTGCTTCACGGGCGGCCTAGTTAGGGAGAGAAGACTGGGTCCAATCCGACTACGGAAAGGCCCAGAAGACTTACCGACTTAGGCCCATAATGTTACTTGTAGTTCAAGATGTATTCTGTAACCAACTCTTAGTCATAGCCGGATTGATCTCTCCTGTAAACCCTAGGCCGGATATCTATATAAGTCATCCTAGGGAGAGCCTTTAGAGCAAGACCAGATAACCTCAATAGTCTACAATATCAACTCGCACAGGTGAAACCCTTGTAGCCCATATTCCGGCTTTGCCGTATTACTGGATTGCTTGCAGGAGTAGGGTCCGTCCAAAGCCGGCGGATTCGAACCTGGGTAAACTTGTGTGCTCACCGTCCCGGAACACCGTACGTCTCACACCCCTCTCTCCCGCACGCCTCGAGGAACCCCTCATGGCGTACTTGTCCTCAAACCGACGACACTTGGCTCAGTGAGGAAGACGATCGGGAGCCGTCCATCCTCGCCTAATCGGACGGACCCCAAGCCTCCATACCCCTTCACCCCGCACTATCTCTGACCGCGGCCCCACTCGCCAGTGGTTCAAAGCGTTCCCTCCCACGCCTCGCATTGCTGGGTGGGCCGAATTCTTCTCTCTGGCCCAACAAGGTTTAGATCCACCTACCTACTTCTCCTTTCTCTTTTTATTTTTATTTAATTACAGATCTATTAGACAAGTGTTTAGTTTAATTGCAAAACAAAATGGAAAATAGATATAAATGACCATATCCTATTTTCTTCACATACGCTTATGTTTTCTCCAACATGCAGACCTAGTCCTTTGCTAAAAATAATTTGTATTACTTACTAGCAATTTATCTACTAAATATTATCAATCAATAAATCCCTCAGGGAGATTTACATCACCAAATGGAGTAAACTCAATTCCCTCTGAAAGGGCGTTTGATTCCCCTGTTGCTAAGTATTTTTCTCATGCCATGTTAAGCTACATTTTACCTGTAGAAAAAATAACAAATTCAGGCCTACTACGCACTTTAGAATTTCTCTAGGTTAAACCAAATGATGTATTGATCTAATTCCAACTCCCTTGGATATGACTTATCAAATTCTATCAAATCCCAGCAGCACAGATTTTATTGAGCTCTGGTTAAATTCTAATGAATTAAATTATTCGGTGTGCCCCTTTTTCACGAGATAAATCCCTCCAGTAGTTATGGATATCCAAAAAGGTATTTCCAATTTCCTTAGAATGGTATTATAAATTCCTACCATGTGCCCTTGGAATCAACTCAAAAGCTTCCGTAGATATAATATGGTGAAAAAGACAAAAACCCCACAGAACTGCCTTTGGAAATTCCCTGAGGGCATTCTGGTAATTATTTTGACATCATTCCAACTCTCAGTGAACAAGTACATCAAGCCCTGCGTAGCCACCCAAGGAAATTATATTTGGATCTACAGAACTTTTCTGGTGAATTATTTCCTAAAACTAGAGTCTTATTCACTATAAAAATCAGTATAAATCGTCGGTAAGTGATAAAATAGTGAACCCACTTTTATTGGTTTCATCTTATAAACACCTATTTGTTGGTATCATTTTTACACAATGGTATCATACTGAATAGGTCATTGGTCCAAATCCCCCTCTTAGGTAGTTCCTCCACAATAAACCCTAAGGGGTGTTCATCCCCTTCTCCAAGGCCATCTCAATCTCCAAAATCCAACTTCTCTAGAACCTACTAAATTAAATAGTATGCCTTATGTTTTTTTGTTGTATGGTTTGATGCTTGAATGCCCTGATTGATTGTGGACTTGTTTGTTTGCATGTATGCTCGATATTGGCGATAGCTGCGTTTGGGTGATGCCGAGAAGAAGGAAGCACCGGGTCATTCTATTTCAGTTATTATTGATACTTCGGTTTTCTAAGAAGAAGCCCAGGGACTTATTGCCATATCACTGATCACAGGCAAGCCACCATTCCTGAATTCTGATACTTGTCCTACTCTCTTTATTACCTGTTTTGTATCATCTTTCTAAATTGCATTATTTATCTGCATCTTTTGTTTTATAAATACTGAGCTAATAACTTGGCTCCTCCAAGTTATGACTTTGTGTCCCTCGTGGCACCACCCTATTGTACCTTCCATTTTATCCCTTTAGATCGAGAGTACGATGGTTAGCCACCTACCTTGTTGAAAACCCCATGTTTTGAGAAAATGAACTGTTTTGAGTCTTACCCTACTACAAATGTTAAAAACTGCTTTGTAAAACCCTTGGGAACAGGCATTGTTCCAAGCGGATGTTTTAACTACTGAAATGGTGAGGTTGAGAAATGAGAAAGTGAAGGGATGTTCTAGGCCTTTACCGGAACAATTTTTATAAGTGCAACCACATTACCCCAGGTGCTGGGGCTTAGCTCGTAGTTTGTCCTCATTAGCCGGGGCAGCTTGTACCATGCTCATAGGGAGAGACCCCTTGAATTCTGGGCAGGCGCTCACAGATCTCGGATCTGGAGCCTGTAGCTTGCTTCAGCAACACTGAGCCTGTCTTGGCAGGAGTGCCGGTGCAAAAATTGGGTCTCCCGTGGACGGTATGACGTAGGCGGTACGGAAGGAAGTCGAGTCACCAAGTTAAGGTATACGCCAAGTTGCGGCTTGAGCATACGCGTGTACGGAAGGCAGGACTATGGCTGGGAGCCACATACTCGTTGCCAGGGAGAACAAACCCAGAAGGAAAAGCAGCCTTTGCTAGGGTCGACAAGCGGAAGGTTAGGTTTGATTATCCGGACCACCATCTACAGTGGTAGTGGGCCATGGTTTTATCCCGATGGATGTACTAATTCTTGTGGGGAAAGTGCGCAAACTCTGCAAAGTATAATCTATTCGAATAGCTGTGTCCACGGTCAAGGATGGTTGGAAAGGTGATGGCTAGGAGTACCCAAACGGTGTTTGTTTGGAAAATGGATGAAAGAATAAAGGTTCCGGGGGAACCTGAGATCGAAAGCTTTGTTTTGACCGGAGGTGGTCAAAGAGGTTTAAAAAGGGTTTTTACTCCAAAACTGTTTCCAAAAAAGGTTTTTAACAAAGATATGGAGATATCTTGATTTATAAAACAGATGCATGGATTCAAAACTCTTTCTCAACAAAGATATGGAGATGCCATAACTATAAGAGGTAGTCTAGGCTTTTCAAAACCAACCTGATGACCCACAAGTATAGGGGGTGTATTGCAGTATTTTCGAGGGAAGTGAAACCTAATTTATTGATTCGACACAAGGGGAGCCAAAGAATATTTATAAGCCTTAACAACTGAGTTGTCAATTTAGCTGCACCTGGAAACAATCTTGCTCACAACAGTTTATTAGTAGCAGTAGTTTTGTAGTAGGAATAGTAAAGTAACAGCAGTAGCAAAACAAAGACAGTAGTAACAAAAGCAGTAAAACAGTGGGATTCGAGTGCGGTAGGCATAGGGATGGATGGACGGGTGTTGCATGGACAAGACAATTCAAATAGCAATCAGAACATAGGGCAATTGTAGATAAATAAGATAAAGCACCCAAGTACTAGACAATCCTAGGCATTTGTTCCATATATAGTCATACGTGCTCGCAATGAGAACTTGCACAACATCTTTTGTCCTGTCAGCCCGTTTGTAGCGGGACCTCTAGGGAACTAGTGGCAATTAAGGTGCTCCTTTTAATAGAGCACCGGAGCAAAGCATTAACACTCCGTGAACACATGTGATCCTCACATCAAAGCCTTTCCCTTCCGGTTATCCCGATTTCTGTCACTTCGGGGCCATAGGTTCCGGACAACAACGTGTGTATACAACTTGCAGATAAGACCAAGAACAATACTATCATAATGAATCAATAACATGTTCAGATCTGAAATCATGGCACTCGGGCCCTAGTGACAAGCATTAAGCACAACAAGTCACAACAAAGTCATAAAGCACTAATAAAAGATACTAGGCACCATGCCCTAACAATCTGATGCCATTACATGAACGATCTCATCCAATCCCTACCATACCCATAGCCTACAGCGAGGGATTACTCACTCATAGATGGGGGAAACATGGATGGTCGATGGAGATGATGGTGGAGATCGATGGAGATGGCTCTGGGGGCACTTCCCCGTCCCGGCAGGGTGCTAGAATAGAGACTTTCTGTCCCCCAAATCTCCCCTTCGGTGGCGGCGGCGCAGCGGAACTTTTCGTGGAAAAATGTTGACCCCCCAAAGTTTTTAGGTTAGAAGGCTTCTTATTGGCGAAGAGAGAGGCCGAGGGGGTGCCTGGGGCCACCACACCATGCCCTGGCGTGGTCAGGCCCAGCCCGCGCCTAGGGGTGGTGTGGCCAGCCCCTGGCCCTCCTCCGTCTCGTATTCTGGCTCAGTGAGTATTCTGGAAAAATAGGCACTTTGTCTTTTGTCCCATCCAATTCCGAGAATATTCATTTTCTGACTTTTCCGGAACCAAAAACAGCAGAAAACAGGCAGCTGGCACTATGGCTCTTGTTAATAGGTTAGTCCATGAAATCATATGCAAAGTACTCCAAAGTGTGGACAAAACACAAGAAAGTGGATAAACCCAAGCATGGAGCATCAAAAATGATAGATACATTTGCAATGTATCAACATCCCCAAGCTTAACTCCTGCTCGTGCTCGAGTAGGTAAGTGATAAAAAAGAAAGAATAATTTTTGAGGTGACATGCACCATCAAAGACTTGATAAAAGTATTCATAAAACATTCAAAGCTAGGATCATAGTACTTCAATCATAACATGAAAGACAAAGTTCTAGCAATAAGACGAAGAAACTATGATGCAACATGAAAAGGCACAAACAAAAGATTCATGAATAACAATGCTTTGCAAGACATTTGTTTGTTTCACATAAACATAGCATAGTGGCATTCAGCTTGTCCCTCATAGAGTAGCAAATATAAATGCATAGGAGACCTTCAAACTTTACAAGAGTGACTAGATACAAATAGTTTAAAACAAGCAATATCAAGGTATACATCAATCAACAAGTCTTGGGACAATGCGCATAAAACTAAGAATGGCCACTATGCTCTCAAGAAAGTGCTCATAGAATGTGTGGAGACTCAACAAGGAAATGAAAATGTTTTGAAAAGTTTGAAAGGCTTCCAAATGCTGAAAGTAAGGTACTCATTAGCTTAGAGCTCTCATTGCCCCTATCATAAGCATCTTTAAATGGTTAAGGTTAAAGTGACACAACTAAGAGGATATGCTTGACAAGTTATAAATCGAAGTCTCATGCCCCTTACTTACGAAGACCGATCCTCATGCTACTCAACTTTAGTCATAAGTAAGCTCTTGTCATTGTAAGTATATACGTATCATAGAGAACCGCCAACGGGGTATCCCTTGCACATGACATGGGAGCTATCCCATAATCAAAATGACAAGGCAAGCAGACAATGAGCAACTTAGCGATCTTTTTATTTACTATGTGCATAGATTTTTATTGAGGATTCTTCATAGAATGCTCATTATGGTTATGCTGCAAGTTTCCACCATGATTAGGCATGGCTTAGGCTAGTGGCCCAGGAGTTTCTCTAACATACATACAAACTCCATGATCTTACAAGTTCCACTTTTATTTCACACCGCCGGATCCATAAGCAAAAGAACATGATGTCAACGAGGTACAAAGTACCAGTGCAATGTTGAAAGCATTCCCCATGATACATGGTTCTGCTAACTTCAACTTATAAAGCACAAGCATATACGCAACAAAGAAGGACGCAATGGTTCATGTTTATTAAGTGCAAGAAAATAAAGTGTGCCATCAAGTTCGTGAGAGCTTTACTAACTAACTTTCTCATAACAAGCAAACATTTTATTCGGAAGAAAACAAGGCATAATGAATATGCACGGAAGTAGCAAATGATGCTAATAGGTAGGTATGGTGGACACTTTAGCAATATTTGGTTTTGGGGAGTTGGAAACATGAGTAAAACATACTCAGTGAATGTGAAGGCTAGCAATAGTAAGGGAGCGACAAACGAGAGAGCAATAATGGCCATAATCATGCAGAGCGACAAAACATCATTGATCAAAGCATAAAGTGATACTACAAGTTGAAAACTAAAGGATCATAAAGGCTTATGGTGACTTGAGATAGTCATAACATGGTGTGAGCATGTGCCAAATCAACCCAAATAAAGCATCAAAGGAGAATACCACTATACTATGCTTTAATATGCTAAAACAACGCATGATTAATCCAAGGCACATTAAGGAATGTCAATTGTTTATAACAAGTCATGCTACAGCAAAGAATACTACGAATAGGGCCAAAAAAATATCAGTCATGGCATGACAAAGCATAGGGCCACAGTCAAAAACAAGATCTCTTTACCACTTAAGCATGAGCTTTCCTACTCTTTTCCAAACCAACCCAAACCAAACTATTTGAACACCAATGCATGAAAGAGGGGGTCCAACCAACTTATTCAGAAAACTAAGAAAACCAAGCAAACTAAAAAAACAAAACAAAAACGAAAAACAAGACACTCCAGGAAAAACACAAATGTGCATGAAACAATAAAAATGAATCGTTTGGAAGAAACCTGGGATTTTTATTGATGAGGAAGGGGATGCCTTGGGCATCCCCAAGCTTTGACGCTTGTACTTCTTGGATATTTCTTGGGGTGACACGTGTGGCATCCCCAAGCTTCAGCTTTAGTCCATCCTTCATTTCATTACTCATTCCTTCCATACACCTAAAAAAATTTCCTTCATACAAAACTTCACACAATCTCATTAGCAACATTAGTGCACTTAAGATAAATAAGTCTTAAGGTTCAGTTCTAACACCAAATAAACTTCCATTAGAACACGAGCTACTGTAGCACTTCCCTCAAAAATCTCAATTCCCCAAAGGAATTCAAGAAGGAACTAACAAGAAGCAAATGCAAAAAATGGCAGAAATCTGTCAAAACAGACCAGCAGGTAAAGACGAATTTTTTCAAAGATCTTCTGTTTCTCCAATCAAAACATGTTGAACTAACGAAAGTTAGATAACAACCTGGGGCAGAAGCGCAAAAATGATAGCTCAATCCAACGTACAGAGATCTCTCAGGAATCTTTACGGTGAAGCACATAAATCTGTTTCGGGACAACAACTTTCCCAATCATTACTTCTCTCTCATTAGAGGTTACTCTTGGCACAAAAAGCAAATAAAAATGATAAGGAGCGGTTATTACAGAGGTAATAACTTCCAAGACTCATCTAAAACTTTTGGGTTATCTCCCAATAAGTACTTTTCTTTAAAGCCTTTAAGTTAGGCATAAGCAAAAACTAAAATGGATAGAATAGAAGTAAGCGGAGATAATCACGGTGAAAACATTGTTTTGTTCAATGAAATCCTTTTGTTAACAAGGTTGATCAGGTATTCCTACCAAAACAATTTCATATGAGACAAAACTTTGTATTGCACTTATGATTATGTTACCTCAACCTTGATAGCAATGGTCCCAATCATAATAGTTTCAAATTTTTCTCTTGGTATGGGACAATATATGTCTCCAACTTGAATGCCCTCAACATGTTCAATTGAATTCAAACCATAAGTCCTTTCAATCTTCTTAAGGAAATAGACAATGTGTTCCTTGTCATTAACATTGAAGGTCACCTTCCCTTGATTATAATTAATAACAGCTCCTGCAGTATTTAAGAAAAGGTCTCCCAAGAATAATAGACATATTATCATATTTAGGCATAAAAGTTTGAGAGGATGCTCTCATAAGGAATATGAGTTGAAGTAAAAGGGAGCATCAAGGAGAAAATTCAAAACACATTTAAGTCTAACCCACTTCCTATGCATAGGAATCGTGTAAGCAAATAACAAAGTGACAGGCATAGGAAGATAAAACAAGAGTAACTTCAAAACTTTCAGCACATAGAGAGGCGTTTTAATACCATGAAAACTTCCACAACCATATTTTCCTCTCTCATAATAATTTTCAGTAGCATCATGAAGAAACTCAACAATATAACTATCACATAAAGCATGATCTTCATGATCTACAAGAACTAGAGCTTTATTATAAACATTTTCAAGAGAAACCTCAGGAACATAACATTCATTCTCCTTTAGTAAGCAAGGGGGACAATCAAATAATGTAAGAGATAAAGAGTTACTCTCATTAGAAGGTAGGCATGGGTAGCTAATCCATTCTTCCTCCTTTTGTTCATCACTCTCCTCCTCTTTTTCATCTAATGAGATTTCAGGTTCATCAATTTCTTCTTTCGTAGGATCCTGCAAGGCATTAGTCTCTTCCATTTGTGGAAAGCATCTATTAAAATATTCAAGAATATAGCCATTTTCATCCATGTAATTATCGAAGAAAAATTTAAGCACACCATACACCTCATATTTGTAAGGTGAATCATCAATATTTTCAAGCAAACTAGCAAGTTCAAAAGCACCCTTCCAAGCAATAAATTCTTCAATTTGTTCCGCATCATAAAAGTCATAAATTCCTTTAGCATAGGAAGATATGGTATCATTATCACTATACTCACATTGAAAAGGGAGGTGTTCATACCTCTTTCTGCAACAAGACTCATCACAACAATAAGTAACATTATAAGTAGAGTACACATTTCTAGCAATGGTATACAATCTATCAATTTGTTCCCATAAGTGTTTCCCTTTTTGTGACAAGCGGTGTTCCTTATAATAATCCTTTTGATATTCCTTGAACCCACCTTGCCAATAAGATTCAGTTTCAAAGAAACCAACCATTGACATCAAGCATGATAAAGCAAGACAATAACAGACCAACGAAAACTACAACTAGAGTAGGAACTATTTTTTTTGTATTTTTGATAAAGAAACAAGCAAACAAGGAGAAAGATAAACTTAGCTTGAACAATAGTGATTCCAAGTGAACTTGATAAATAAAGCTATGCTCCCCGGCAACGGCGCCTGAAAATAGTCTTGATGACCCACAAGTATAGGGGGTGTATCGCAGTATTTTCGAGGGAAGTGAAACCCAATTTATTGATTCGACACAAGGGGAGCCAAAGAATATTTATAAGCCTGAACAAATGAGTTGTAAATTCAGCTGCACCTAGAAACAATCTTGCTCACAGTAGTTTATCAGTAGAAACAGTTTTGTAGTAGGAATAGTAAAGTAACAGCAGTAGCAAAAGAAAGCCAGTAGTAACAAAAGCAGTAAACAGTGGGATTCGAGTGCGGTAGGCATAGGGATGGATGGACGGGCGTAAGACAATTCACATAGCAATCAGAACATAGTGCAATTGCAGATAAATAAGATAAAGCACCCAAGTACTAGACAATCCTAGGCATGTGTTCCATATATAGTCATACGTGCTCGCAATGAGAACATGCACAAAATCTTTTGTCCTGCCAGCCCATTTGCAGCGGGGCCTCTAGGGAACTACTGGCAATTAAGGTGCTCCTTTTAATAGAGCACCGGAGCAAAGCATTAACACTCCTTGAACACATGTGATCCTCACATCAAAGCCTTTCCCTTCTGGTTATCCCGATTTCTGTCACTTCAGGGCCATAGGTTCCGGACAACAACGTGTGTATACAACTTGCAGATAAGACCAAGAAAAATACTATCATAATGAATCAATAAGATGTTCAGATATGAAATCATGGCACTCGGGCCCTAGTGACAAGCAATAAGCACAACAAGTCGCAACAAAGTCATAAAGCACTAATAAAAGATACTAGGCACCATGCCCTAACAATATGATGCCATTACATGAACGATCTCATCCAATCCCTACCATCCCCATAGCCTACAGCGGGGGTTACTCACTCATAGATGGGGGAAACATGGATGGTCGATGGATATGATGGTGGAGATCGATGGAGATGGCTCCGGGGGCACTTCCCCGTCCCGGCAGGGTGCCGGAACAGAGACTTTCTATCCCCCGAATCTCCCCTTCGGTGGCAGCGGCGTAGCGGAACTTCTCGTGGAAAAACATCGAACCCCTCGAAGTTTTTAGGTCATAAGGCTTCTTATAGGCGAAGAGAGAGGTCGAGGGGGTGCCTGGGGCCACCACACCATCCTCTGGCGCGCCAGGCCCAGCCCGCGCCTAGGGGTGGTGTGGCTAGCCCCTGGCCCTCCTCCGTCTCGTATTCTGGCTCCGTGAGTCTTCTGGAAAAATAGGCACTTTGGCTTTTGTCCTGTCCAATTTCGAGAGTATTCATTTTCTGACTTTCCTGGAACCAAAAACAGCATAAAACAGGCAGCTGGCACTGTGGCTCTTGTTAATAGGTTAGTCCAAGAAATCATATGAAAAGTACTCCAAAGTGTGGACACAACACAAGAAAGTGGATAAAACCAAGCTTGGAGCATAAAAAATTATAGATACATTTGCAATGTATCACAACCCTAGATTGAGCTATCTCACCACAACCAGAATTGCATTTCCTGATTTCCCTTATTTTGGTGGTTTGCGAGTACATTCGAGAGTACTCATGGCTTTGTCCGTGGCTATTTACTTTGCTAGACTTTCAGGCGTTCGACATTAGAAGATTAAGGTGATGTCCAGCGAGCTAGGCCGTCTTCCCATTCAGTTGCCTATGGGGTGAGGCACGATTGGGCTCTGCACGTGATGTAGTTCCGCTGATGAAAATGGTGTAGCCATAATGGCATTTATGTAAGTCTTGTAAATTCGTTTTGTTTCGGATATTGTAATGATATTTGTTGGTTATGTTCCACGACTCATGGATCATGGGAACGTGGATATATGCATAACAAGGATTTCTCGGATGGTTAATCCGGGGAGCTCACAGACTTGGTATTAGAGCCATCCTGACTGTAGGAGAACCTTAGTTAGCATGGACGTTAGACAGGAACACTATTTTGGAAACATCGGGTTTCAAAACTATTTTCTCAAAGCCTTTCAAAAGATTATACTTCTTATCCCCTCCAAATCTAAAGGATTTCAAACATGGTTTCTTCTATCTCTCGTCCAAATTTCAAGCATACGGATTTCAAACAAATGGGACCTAGAACTAGGAAAATACGATGAAGAGATGAAGACAAGCAACTACCAGTAAACACAAGGAGACTACAAGATCGCCCTACCAATGGAATCCTCATAATTAGAAGAAATCAAGTGCTGCAACGAAAGCTTCATCTACCATATAGTGATTCCGACGTGAAGAAGGACGATATCGATATTCTTAAGAATAGGATTCCCCTATATCGCGAGTAGTTAACTCCTTGGTCCACCTAGTAGACCATGTTTTCTTGCCTAAGTGCATATTGTGTTGCTAGATTTGTGTTCCCCGGATGGTTAATCCTCGGATGTGTGTTGTTTGGGGAGGACATTGCACGATCACTTCGCTCTGCTCGCCTTGATTGTATGTTCTGGTTTGCTTTAACCTCCTTAAAAATGTGACTCGAGGAGCGATAACCCACCTAGTAACTCAGGAAACCCCTGTGCTAGCTGTTGGTAATGAGACCCAGACTATAACACCCTCGAATCGGCCCTATGCAAGTTTTAGCGATTACCGCCAAACCCACATAGAAACGATTAAAACATGCCCACCAGGCACTTGCGTGCGGGTGGAAAACAAAGTAATAACATTACACAATAGTCCATGATGGAACCCACAGAACATACATATACAACAATGACTCAAAGAGTCAAGAATACAGATATACAATACAAAGGTCCAAATCACCTTGAAAACGATGCAACATCCGAGTACGGATAAGATGCAAATGGGGCTAAGAGCCCTGAAGAATAACCAATGGCGTCCATAACCCTGCACAGGCCAAGCCGGAAGGGTAACCCTGCTAACGACGTCGATCTCAAACCTGCTAAATCAAAAGGGGTGTCGACTAAGGGCAAACGAAAAAGAGGAGCGTCAGTACTAAGGCCAGTACACGGCGAGGCTAGAATTTGGCGGCTCTCGCCCACATAGGTATGGTGGACTAAAGCGGCAGCGCAACATGCACTAAACAACGTATATAGACTCAACAAACTGTCGGCTATTAGAGGGGGATAAGAAAGACCTATTTCGATCCACCCTGATAGTAACACCAAAACATACCCATCCTGGTATTTTCCCCTCGAGACCACACGAGGAAGTCAAACCGAGGAACTCACACAGTTGGTAGTTTTATTCATTCCATTATAGTTGAAGCACTTACTAGTCAGATATAGATAGCATGAATCATCCTGATAGCATAAGTAGTGGCAATTTTTAGTTAACCATTCATCGAGATAGTCTGTGAAGTTCAGCATCGAGATAGTCTGCCCAGTCTCAGCCCTCGAGATATAGAATCCGGAAGGAGAAGAAGGTCATCCCTCGTAATCGGAACTGGATTCTACTCAACTCTCCGTGCATCCCGGAAGACTGAAGCTCAACTTCATCGACAGAGTAGCCACTTTCAAAGACGGAGTCCGTAAGATAGTATGCGTAAGACACCTAGTATCAACCCGACTCAAAATCCCCTAACCCTACTCTCCTGAATCTCGGGACGAGATTCTTTCAAGGGGAAAGGTCTGTAACATCCCAATTTCAGCAACCCTGATTAGTTGTCCAAAATGCAAAAATCAGGGGGAACAAAAAAAATTCTTGTACTTGGTGCAGTGTTA
This sequence comes from Avena eriantha, assembly GCA_910589775.1. NCBI lineage: Eukaryota > Viridiplantae > Streptophyta > Magnoliopsida > Poales > Poaceae > Avena > Avena eriantha. The sequence goes on along the minus strand of CAJUXJ010001829.1, from coordinate 42,751 downwards.
CTTGTTGTTTGTTTATGCTTGTGTCTGTGAGTGTATACCATATGATACTCCTTACCTCACCATCAGTTGACAAAAGCTATTTACCAAAACTATCCTGGCTCATTCTACATATTCTCAAATGTTCTGGCATTTCAAAACTTGAGCCAAGATACTTATGCAACCAAAATTATTTCTATAGCTTCTACTGACAAAACTATGGATAGATAGATAATATAACCTCCTCATGTTTTCAAGACATTACCCTCAACTAATCTCATCTCCAGCTTCCCAAAATCCTTCTCAAAGCTTTTGAATTCTACTCCTGGTAGAGATACCAAGGCTTCTCACCTTATTCAAAATCCAACCTCTTAAAAATACCCCAACCTTACCATAATCTAGGCTTGATGGTAACCCAGTAGTGGAGTTGCTTAGTTTATAAGATGAGTTGCCTTGATCTGCTGTCTGATGAATTGCCTTGATCTGTTGTTTGACTTGTTTGCTTAGGAAGTAGTACGAGCTACTCTAGGAGACCATCACTAGGATCAAGAGGTTCCAAAATCACCACATCCTAAGCAAGAAAACAAAGCAAGATCAACACACTAGATACTAAGTGATCATCTAAAAACCTTAACCATATCAATTCTAAAGTGATCCATTCTAGAAGTCTCCAAATCCATGAAGACCAATATAAAGCATGGATACCTTCTACACAATCTACTCTCCAACATCATCCACTTGATGATGCTTTGGTACCCTCCAACCCCTCCAAAGACATTCCCTCTCATACTCTAGTCAAAATACTCAAAACTGCCAAATTTGACTAAGTCTGGAAACTGTTTCAACACCACCTTTTTGAATGCCTCCCTTTCTCAACCCTTGTGCATTATTGGTAATTCACTTGAACCATATTGTTAACCGTCCTAAGGACTACCAAGTCCCACTTTTTCCTTTGGTTAGATCCTCCTCCAACCTACTTGTTCTTTATAGTTTTGCAGGCAAGAAAATAACATTTCCTGCAAATCTAGTCCTCATGCCTACTTTGGCAGAAGCTCACACCCTCATACAACCTACTATGGACCAACTATCTGCATGGTTGTGTTATACTCATATAGTTCTATCACAATCTACTTGAATTCTTCCAAGTGGATCCTTGAGATTACTAAACCCCCATGTTTTATAAGGCATCATGACTCATTTGGTATGGCGGCCTTATTTTTCAACAAAGTTTGCCATCACTTTTAGATCACCTCAAATGTAATCAATCCAAAATCCTTGTTCCATGATCATCTATATGACTTGGTATATCTATCCATCTATCACGTGCATCAAGGTGAGCTCTGAGCTCCAAGATCCAACAAGGTTTTGGTGGTATAAAAATAACATCACCCTAGATCCTCAATACCTTGTTCTTTCACCTAATTCAAGTTGTATTTCCATTTCCCAAGGTTGAAAATGCTTGCTACACCTTGCCTACACCCTCTACCTTGACCATCAAGATTTATCAAATATTATCCATAATAATTATGGCCCCAAATCTATTGATTACAAAATCTCCAAAACTTCTTCCATGAAGGAAAGTTTGGTTTTTGCCATTTATGAGGAGATCTTGTCATTTATGAGTATCTTCCCATATCTCAAAAATAGCAGCCACCCTCTCCCCACTCCACTCATCTAGCGTGTACCTACACCCACTTCTGTTCTCCACCCCACCTGGCAGCTGCCCATGGCTAGCCCTAAGCCCCCTCTCTCTCTTTTATTTCCTATGCCCGAGGCTATAGAGAGAGAGAGTGGTCTAATTACTCCCCCTGTACCTTGCAGCCTGGCAGGCGCCTCTCACACCTCCCCACTCCCTCTCCACGAGCTCCCACCACCCCATTGGACCAATGCCTGAGCTCCACCCTTCCCCCAAGCTTTCCATGGGCTATGTCCACCATGGACCTCCCCCTTATGTTTATAAGGCTAGAGGCCCGTGCAACTAGCCTTTGCCCCTCCATTTTACACCACACCACTCCCTCCTCCTGCCCCAGAACCCCGAGAGCTCTCTCCTGCTCTACTACTCGAGAAGAGAAGGAGAAACCCCCCCTCGGTATCCATCTTGCATATAGGAATGAGGTCGACCTGGACCACCCCAAATCCTGTGAGTTCCTCTATTCAACTCCCCTGTATTTACCCTACCCCCTAATGCCTACCCCTTTATTGCAGGAACTCTGGAGTGTCGCTGCCGATTTCATGCTGAACGGAGCACCGCCGGCAGACTAGAAGCTCCCCAAGGCCCCACTCCACCTGCATGCATCACCCTCGCACTCCCCAAGTCCACCGCATTCGACCGAGCCCCACAGATTCGACATGCATCCTCTCCCAGGAGCACTCCGACGGGGTTCCGTGGCGGCCGTCGTAGGCGCCGGCACGCAAGCCTCCTCCCATTACAGAAACAACCCCCGCTACCCATCTCCGGACTCGCTTGGGACTCCTCTATCGCCTCGTACCATCCCCGTCGCCAGTCCTAACCTTAGGTGAGCGCCCCAGGGTATCCCGGATCCTCCCTAGGGTTTCTCTCCCGCTCTCCTTGGCTCAGTGAGGAAGACGACCGGGAGCCGTCCATCCTCGCCTAATCGGACGGACCCCAAGCCTCCATTCCCCCTCACCCCGCACTCTCTCTGACCGCGGGCCCCACTAACCAGCGGTTCAAAGCGTTCCCTCTCGTGCCTCGCATTGCTGGGTGGGCCGAATTCTTCTCTCCAGCCCAACAAGGTTTAGATCCACCTGCCCACTTCTCATTTCTCGTTTTTCTTTTTATATAATTATAGATCTATTAGATATGTGTTTAGTTTAATTGCAAAACAAAATGGAAAATAGATATAAATGACCATATCCTATTTTCCTCACATAATCTTATGTTTTCTCCAACATGCAGAACTGGTCCTTTGCTAAAAATAAATTGTATTATTTAGTAGCAATTTATCTACTAAAAATTATTTATCTCAATCAATAAATCCCTCAGGGAGATTTACATCACCAAATGTAGTAAACCCAAGTCCCTCTGAAAGGGCGGTTGATTCCCCTATTGGTGAGTATTTATCTCATGCCATGTTAAGCTACATTTTACCTGTAGCAAAAATAAAAAATTCAGGCCTACTACACCCTTAAGAATTTCTCTAGGTCAAACCAAATGAGGTATTGATCTAATTCCAACTCCCTTGGGTATTTCTTATCAAAGTCTATCAAATCCTAGCAGCTCAGATTTTATTGAGCTCTGGTTGAATTCTAATGAATTAAATTAAATCCCTCCAGTAGTTCTGTATATCCAAAAAGGTTATTTCCAATTTCCTCAGAAAGGTATTCTAAATTCCTACCCTGTGCCCTTGGAATCAACTCAAAAGCTTCTATAGATATAATCTGGTGAAAAGACAAAAACCCCACAGAACTTCCTTCGGAAATCTCCTGAGGGAATTTTGGTAATTATTTTGACATTATTCCAACTCTTAGTGAACAAGTACATCAAGCCGTACCTAACCACCCAAGGAAATAATTTTTGGTGCTCCAGAACTTTTTTGGTGAATTATTTCCTAAAACTAGAGTCTTATTCACTATAAAAATCACAAAAAATTATCGGTAAGTGATAAAATAGTGAAACCACTTTTGTTGGTTTCATCTTCTCAAAACCTATATGTTGGTATCATTTTTACACAATGGTATCATACTGAATAGGTCATTGGTCCAAATCCCCCTCGTAGGTAGTTCCTCGAAAATAAACCCTAAGGGGTGTTCATCCCCTTCTCCAAGGCCATCTCAATCTCCAAAATCTAACTTCTCCAGTACCTACTAAATTAAATAGTATGCCTTATGTTTGTTTGTTGTATGGTTTGATGCTTGAATGCCCTGATTGATTGTGGACTTGTTTGTTTGCATGTGTGCTCGATGTCTGCGATAACTGCGTTTGGGTGACGCCGAGAAGAAGGAAGAACCGAGTCATTCTATTTCGGTTATTATTGATACTTCGGTTTTCTAAGAAGAAGCCCAGGGACTTATTGCCATATCACTGATCACAGGCAAGCCACCATTCCTGAATTCCAATACTTGTCCTACTCTCTTTATTACCTGTTTTGTATCATCTTTCTAAATTGCACTATTTATATTCATGTTTTGTCTTATAAATACTGCGCTAATAACTTGGCTCCTCCAAGTTATGACTTTGTGTCCCTCATGGCACCACCCTGTTGTACCTACCATTTTATCCCTTTCGACCGAGAGTACGATGGTTAGCATCCTACCTCGTTGAAAACCCCCCAGTTTTGAGAAAATGAATTGTTTTGGATTTTACCCTACTACAAATGTTTAAAACTGCTTTGTAAAACCCTTGGGAACAGGCATCATTCCAAGCAGATGTTTTAACTACAGAAATGGTGAGGCTGAGAAATTAGAAAGTGAAGGGATGTTCTACGCCTTTACCGGAACAATTTTTATAAGTGCAACCACAATACCCTAGGTGCTGGGGCTTAGCTCGTAGTTTGTCCTCATTAGCCGGGGCAGATTGTACCATGCTTATAGGGAGAGATCCCTTGAATCTCGGATCTGGAGCCTGTAGCTTGCTTCGGCAAGAGTGAGCCTGTCTTGGCAGGAGCGCCGGTGCAACAATTGGGTCTCCCGTGGACGGTATGACTTAGGCGATACGGAAGGAAGTGGAGTCACCAAGTTAAGGTATACGCCAAGTTGCGGCTTGGGTATACGCGTCTACGAAAGGCAGGACTATGGCTGGGAGCCACATACTCGTTGCCGGGGAGAACAAACCCAAAAGGAAAAGCAGCCTTTGCTAGGTCAACAAGCGAAAGGTTAGGTTTGATTATCCGGACCCCCATCTACAATGGTAGTGGGCCGTGGTTTTATCCTGGTGGATGTATTGATTCTTGTGGGGAAAGTGCGCAAACTCTACAGAGTATAATCTATTCGAATAGCTGTGTCCACGGTCAAGGACGATTGGAAAGGTGATGGCTAGGAGTACCCAAACGGTGTTTGTTTGGAAAATGGATAAAAGAATGAAGGTTCCGGGGGAACCTGAGTTCGAAAGCTTTGTTTTGACCGGAGGTGGTCGAAGAGGTTTAAAAAGGGTTTTTACTCCAAAACTGTTTCCAAAAAAGGTTTTTAACAAAGATATGGAGATATCTTGATTTATAAACAGAGGCACGGTTTCAAAACTCTTTCTCAACAAAGATATTGAGATGCCATAACTACAAGAGGTAGTCTAGGATTTTCAAAAGCAACCCTAGATAGAGCTATCTCGCCACAGCCAGAATTGCATTTCCTGATTTCCCTTATCTTGGTGGTTTACTTGGCCAGACTTTCAGGGGTTTGACATCAGAAGATTAAGGTGACGTCCAGCGAGCTATGCCATCTTCCTAGTCAGGTGCCTGTAGGCTGAGGCACGATTGGGCTCTGCGCATGACGTAGTTCCGCTACTGAAAATGGTGTAGCCATAATGGCATTTATGTAAGTCTTGTAAATTCGTTGTGTCTCGGATGTTGTAATGATACTTGTCAGTTATTTTCCATGGCTGACTGATCATGGGAACATGGATATATGCATAACAAGGATTTCTCGGATGGTTAATCCGGGGAGCTTACAATATCCTTATCTACTCCAAGTCAGAAGAAGAGCATGAGCAACATCTGAGAATCATCCTAGAAACCCTGCGAGAGCATCGGTTATATGCCAAGTTCAGCAAGTGTGTGTTTTGGCTTAAAGAAGTAGGATTCCTAAGACATTTTGTGTCTACCGGAGGAGTCTCAATTGATCCCGCCAAGATCAAAGATGTCGAAGAATGGGAAGCCCAAACCACTCAAACCCAAGTCCGTGCATTTCTCGGATTGGCGGGATATTAACGCAAGTTCGTAGAAGGATTCTCCAGCATCGCCAGATCCATGACCCAATTGTTGAAGAAGGACAAGAAATTTGAATGGACTGACAAATGTGAAGCCAGTTTCCAAGAACTAAAGAAGAGATTGGTTTTAGCCCCAATATTGATCATGCCAGATATCAAGAAGCCATTTGATGTGTATTGTGATGCATCCAAGATTGGTCTCGGATGGGTATTGATGCAAGAAGACAAAGTCATCGCTTATTTGTCTCGACAACTGAAGCAGCATGAGCAGAACTATCCAACCCATGATCTTGAGTTAGAAGTCGTAGTTTTGGCATTGAAGACATGGCGTCACCATCTGATGGGTAATCGCTGTGAGATTTACTCAGATCACAAGAGCTTGAAGTATATTTTCACTTAGAAGGAGCTAAATATGATGCAAAGGAGATGGATAGAGTTAATCAAGGATTATGACCTTGACATTCACTATCACCCCGGCAAAGCCAATGTGGTAGCGGATGCTCTTAGCAGATTGTCGTGTAAGCTAAACACCATGATCAAAGAGAAGCAACCAAGTTTGTATGAGGAGTTGGAGAAGTTTAGAACTGAGCTTGTTAGCAAAGTATTTTTATCTAGCATTGAAGTTCAACCCACTTTGATTAGCCAAATCAAGGAAGCCCAGAAGGGAAATGAAAGTATCGACGGAATCAAACGTCGTATTGGTACATGAAAGGTACCTAGATTCACCGAAGACGAAGAAGGAGTTTAGTGGTACAAAGGACGTATATGTGTGACAGCAGATTTGGAGCTAAAGCAAGTTATCATGCAAGAAGATCATGATACTCTTTATTCTATCCACCCCGGAGAAACGAAGATGTATCAAGATTTGAAAGAGCAATGTTGGTGGCACAAGATGAAGAGGGAAATCGGAAGCTACATCGCCAAGTGTGACATTTGTCAAAGAGTCAAAGCAGAGCATTAGAGACCAGCAGGACTATTGCAACCATTGTAGATTCCGGAATGGAAATGGGATTCCGTTGGAATGGACTTTATCACCGGTTTGCCTACTTCTAGTAGGGGAAATGACTCAATCTGGGTCATCATTGATAGACTATACAAGGTAGCTCACTTTATACCTGTAAAGACAACTTACCAGAGTTCAAAGCTAGGAGAGTTGTATATTGCTAGGATTGTTAGTCTGCATGGAACCACCAAGACCATAGTATCAGATCGAGGAACCCAGTTTACCTCGAGATTTTGGCAGAAAGTCCAAGAAGAATTAGGAACCAAGTTGAACTTCGGCACCGCTTATCACCCACAAACTGATGGACGGACTGAGAGAGGCAATCAAATCCTAGCAGATATGTTGAGATCTTGTGTGTTATAGTACGGATCAAAATGGGAAGACTGCCTGCCTTTCGCAGAATTCTCATACAATAACAGTTATCAAGCTAGTTTGCAAATGGCACCATTTGAGTTCCTATACAGAAGAAAGTGTCGCACCCCTTTGAATTGGTCGCAAGTAGGAGAGAGTCAGATCTTTGGACCCGACATTCTCCGAGAAGCTGAAGAGAAGGTTCAAAAAGTCTGTGAACACCTCAAGACCACCCGATCCAGACAGAAGAGTTATGCTGACAAGCGAAGGAGAGACCTTACCTTCAATGTCGGAGATTTTGTGTATCTCAAGGTTTCGCCATTGAAGGGAACGCAGTGTTTTAGTATGAAACGTAAGTTAGCCCCAGATATATCGGACCCTTCAAGATTCTGAACCGTCGAGGAGAAGTATCGTATCAACTGGAACTACCAGAGGAGATATCAGCCATCCACAATGTGTTCCATATCTCGCTACTATGCAAATTCCTCGAAGTGCCGGAGAAGACCGAAGTTTTTAAGAACATCGATCACCGACCAGTGGATATCAACAAGGACCCGAAATATCATGAAGTGCCCATCCATATCTTGGAAGAAGCTTACAGAACCACCAGGACCAGAAGTATCAAATTTCTCAAGATTCAATGGAGCAACCATACCAAAGAGGAAGCCACTTGGGAGCGAGAAGATTACATTAGGACAGAGTTCCCAGATCTCTTTAGTTCCTAGTTTTCTTTCGTAAATCTCGGGACGAGATTTTGTTTAAGGGGGGAAGGTTTGTAACACCCCAAAACTCTAATCCAAGATTATTAAGATCCAAATCATCAAATTTAGAGTTAACAATAACTTTTCCATTTAAAAATAATTAAGCATTCATATGTGTGTGCGTTTAAAATAGGAGTTGTTTTGAATTGCCATGTTTGAGTGATCCATTGATTGTAAAATGATTCTAAGGTGAATTAAACATCATCTAGATCATTCCCAAACAAATCCCAAAGAAAAACAAATAAAAAAGAATAAATTAAGCAAATGGTCATTTGTGCCATTTTAATCACCATGCCTACTTTGGCTATTCCTAGAACTCAAACCTTAATAGAAAAAATTGTGGTTCTTTGCACCCCTTGCTAGTACAAGTAGTGATGTACTACGGCCCACTTTGTTCCATCCCAAAAACTTTCAAACACTAAATTTAAATGACATTTGAATTTGAATGTAGTTCATATGTATAGATCACACATATTCAAAAACCACTCAAATGAACTCCACTTTTAAAACCCAAGCAAACCTAGAAGCTCAAGCATAAGATACAACACTCCACCAAAAATCAGCCCAAAATTCAAATGTTTTGTTCTTACGGCCATTGTGTCGAACAGGTTACAGACATAAATAAACCTGCCTAACTAACACTGCTCCTAGTTAAACCCTTGTCCCCCATTGGACCCTATCTACTCTCCCCTGTCTCTCTGAGTCCAACCAAACCCCCAGCTAGCCCCTCCCTTAGCCGCAGCAGCAGTGGAGTGCTGCCACTTTGTGGTCACCGCCGGTCAGAAGCGGGCAACGTGCCAGGGACCGCGCCGCGCCAAACCAGCAAGTCCCCTAGCTCCGCCCAACCCTACCGGACCTCCCTGTCCACTCCTCAATCAACCCCAGCCCCTGGACCACTCCCCAGCATTGCTGCCCTTTCTCTCTGCAAGCCAGCCAGAGCACGCCAGAGCGCGATCGCCGCCAGCATGCAGCAGACCGCGCCTTGGCGCCATACCGCGCACGCCAATCCGCCTCGACCCCAGCACCCTGCTAGACACGGCCGTGCACCGCCGCACAACCCCCAGTCGTCGTGCGCCGTGTCGAGCACCTCCTATGTCCTAGAGCACGCAGCGCTCCCGACCATATGCCACCGCCCCTAGCTGCGCCATTAAGCCGTAGAGCACCGCCAGGAGGCAAGCCACCATCCGCCTATGTCGCGCATGCCAATAGCGCCCTATATCATCGTCACCGATGAGCTCGCCATCGCCCTCTTGGTCCCCTCGTCGAGCCTATATAAAAAGCCCTCCCCAGCACCATTTCTTCACACCACTCAACTCCCCTCTCACTACTAATCCTTCCCCACCTCTCGCTGGAGCCGCTCGAGCTGTAGTTCGCCGGAATTGCACCGGAGGAGCCCGCTGTAGACGAGGAGATGTTGCCGTCGATTTCGTCCACTATCGCCCCTGCGTGACCTCGCCTAAGCCCGCCATCACCGGCCAGTTCGATCACCCGCCTCGCCGCACTATCTGGAGCCCTGGTACGTTCCCAATAGACCCCCACCGGCCATTTAGGGTTCGGTATCACCGGCGATGAGTCTGTCGTCGACGACGACTGTGGACCATTGATCTCTATTCTAATTGTAGCGCCCAGATTGCTAGATACCGTTTCGGGTTTTTAGTCTCGGTGACATGTGGGACCAACCTGGTAGCCGTCCTCTGCGCCGCTGAGCGTCACTAAGCCGGCCCATTTTTTTCCCGCATTAACCCAGTAATTCAAATCTTGATTTTTCTATTTAGGTTTGAACTAAATTATGTCCCTTAGTTAAAAAAACAATTCATGAAGATTTACTAAACCAAATTGAGTGATTCCAATTTTTTTGGTAATCTTATGAAAAGATCTATCCAAGCCCGTTTGATTTAATTCGGTTAGATTTAGAGATCTCTCCTAGTAAAAATAACAATACAGAAGCATTTGCACATTCAAACATTTTTATAAAATCAACCATAATAGCTTTTGAATTGATTGCAACTCTCAAAAATCACATTTGACCATACCTATCCGAATATGTAATAATATTAAGGTTTACATGCAGTGACTTTGGACTAGTACCAAAATAATTCTATATAGGCATTTCTAGTCACTTTAAATCATTAAATATTAAACTTAAACTTATTAAAATGTGATCTAACCTTTAAATCACATTACCATATGTTAGAATATGTGGTGATGACATGTGTCCACATGATCCCATATTTTAATTGGAGAATATTAAATCTTAGTTATTTTCAATGAGTAGAAATTTCTTTTCATAAATAAAAAGAATGAAGCTAGTTAATAAAACCTTGTGATGCTTGTGATGATAATAGATCATCAAATGTATGCCTTAGTGTACTAAGTAGCCTAGTTAAGTATTGTTTGCTAATTGTGTACTCCGTATGAATTTATAGACGATAGTACCGACCAAGCTTTTGAGGAGGAGGAGTTCTACCAAGGGGAAGAGGAAGAAAAATTCGACCACTTCACCAACCAAGGCAAGCTAACACTTGCAAGTTTTATACTAGAAAGCCATCCTTAACAATGAAAGATAATACTTGCAAGTTAGATAACCTAAGCAAGATGCATGAGGCATGCTTTGGTTATACCACTTTGACTAAGTACCTACTCCAAGTTTTACTTCAAGATTTTACTTTCTTTTCTTTACCAAAGTCCTTTACTTGTTTGAAGGTAGCATAAAAAGTATAAAACTTGACCTATCTAGATAAACTTAGATGTCATTCTATGGCATGAGATTGAGATTAGCATCCCACCTTAGTGAACACTCTTAACTTAGTATCTTGGAGCTAAATCAAAACTTGAGTCACTTTAGATGGGAACACTTGGTGGAAATGAATTGTGAAAACCTTGGAATGATGAGTCATTCTATTGAGATGTTTTGACATGTGATGAGAAACACAAATGGTTTATGATGATGAAAATGTTGAGGCATGAGCCTTAGCCCTTTACAAAAACTGATGGTTGGATTGGATGCGATACCATTCCAATTTTTACCGTACAACCACAATACCTGAATTGGGTAAGGCCTAGCCGGAAATTTATATGCATTAGTATTAGTTCCCACGTGGGAGAGGTTTGAGCTTAGGTACCTCTCAATGTTGTACACCTATGTAGTGCCGAAGATGACAGATGGTCATGGTTGGGAGTCCATACTCATAGGAGAGGTGCTTATACTAGGGTGTGTAAAGGGAAGGTTATGTTTCATTATCTGCATACTAAGTATGATGATTCAAGGTTATCCTTGATAGATGTATCGAATCTTGTGGTGAAAGTGTACCACCTCTGCAGAGTGTCAAACTATTCGTTGTCAAATGTTTTCAAAATGATTTATGAAAGAAACGATGAATCTTGACTTGACCACAACAGAGTTGTGACTATGACACTAGCTTCCCAACTTAAGTGATTCTAGAACTTTATTTTATCTTTCTTTGTTTCTGAACTCAGCTGAGGTTTCACACTTAACTTTACAAATAAACTTAGAGTTATCATTTCCCACTAGCACTATCTTACATGTTAGTGGTAGTTTGCGAGTACTTAAAGAGTACTCATGGCTTTTGTCCCTGGCTATTCTCATGGCCAGACTATGAAGGAGACTACCAAGATGACGGACAACAGGACGGCTATGATAACTAGGACTATCTTCCATCGTCAGCATTGCATCTGCCCCTGAAGATGGACCCCACCGCTACGCTTATTATTTATTCCACCGCATTGCATCCTTTATTTGTGTAAGACCTTATATTGGTTTATAATGGATGATGTACTGTGATATCCAATCTGTATGTCTCGCAAAAATGGTAATCCTAGGATTGCGATGTATGAAATAACAGGCATCTGGGATTAAAAATCCAGGTGTTGACATATTGTTAGGGCATGGTGCCTAGTATCTTCTATTAGTGCTTTATGACTTTGTTGCGACTTGTTATGCTTAATACTTGTCAGTAGGGCCCGAGTGCCATGCTTTCAGATCTGAACATGTTATTGATTCATTATGATAGTATTGTTTATGGTCTTACCTGCAAGTTGTATACACACGTTGTTGTCTGGAACCAATGGCCCCGAAGTGACAGAAATCGGGATAACTGGAGGGAATGACTTTGATGTGAGGATCACATGTGTTCACGGAGTGTTAATGCTTTGCTCTGGTGCTCTATTAAAAGGAGCACATTAATTGACAGTAGTTCCCTTGAGGCCCCGCTGCAAACGGGCTGGCATGACAAAAGATGGTGTGCAAGTTCTCATTGCGAGCACGTATGACTATATATGCAACACACATGCCTAGGATTATCTAGTACTTGGATGCTTTATCTTATTTATCTGCAATTGTCCTATGTTCTGGTTTCTATGTGAATTGTCTTGTCCATGCAATGCCCGTCCATTCATCCCTATGCCTACCACACTCGAATCCTACTGTTTGCTGCAATTGTTACTGCTGTCTTTACCTTTACTACTTCTATTATTGTACTATTGCTACTACAAAACTCTAGCGGATCCATGTGGTTTAGAAAACAAGACACATGCAATGACACTAGTGGTGGTTTAGGAAAGTAACACACATGCAATGACTCTGGTGGTGGTTTAGGAAAATAACACACATGCAATGACTCTTCTGGTGCCTTAGGAAAACAAGACACATGCAATGACTCTGGTGGTGGTTTAGGAAAGGCATACACATGCAATGACTTTGGTGGTGGTTTAAGAAAGGAAGACACATGCAATGACACTGGTGGATCTAGGTGGTTTAGGAAAAGAAGACACATGCAATGACTCTGGTGGTGGTATAGGAAAGGAACACACATGCAATGACTCTGGTGGTGATTTAAGAAAGGAAGACACATGCAATGACTCTGGTGGTGATTTAGGAAAGGGACAAACATGCAATGACTCTGGTGGTGATTTAGGAAAGGAAGACACATGCAATGACTCTAGTGGTGGTTCAGGAAAGGAAGACACATGCAATGACTCTAGTGGTGGTTTAGGAAAAGAAGACACATGCAATGACTCTGGTGGTGGTTTAGGAAAGGAAGACACATGCAATGACTTCTGTGGTAGTTTAGGAAAGGAACACACATTCAATGACTCTGGAGGTGGTTTAGGAAAGGAACAAACATTCAATGATTCTGGTGGTGGTTTAGGAAAGGAAAATACATGCAATGTGTGGGGCCCCCGGATTAATCCTCCGAGAATCCATGTTATGCATACAACCACGATCCCATGATCAGTTAGTCGTCTGACATAACCGACAAATATCATTACAACATCCGAGAATATACCGAATTACAAGACTTACATAAATGCCGTTATGGCTACATCAATAATCAGTAGCGGACTTCATCAAGCGCAGAGCTTGAGCCATGCCTTAACCTACAGGCAACTGACTGAGAGAACATCCTAGCTCGCATATTCACCATCACCACCTTCTTCTTGGAATCTGACCATGTTAATAGCCAGGGCAATGCCAGTGAGTACTTTGAATGTACTCGCAAACCACCTAAAGAGAAGAGTAATAATAGGAGGATATGCATTTGGGCTGTGGTAGTTGGAGGGCTCCAAGAGAGGTTATTTTCTCAAATAGTTTCTCTTTGAGATATAGCATCTACATATCTTTGTTGAAAACTTTTGTAAACATTTTGGAAAACTTTTTCTAAAGTTTTGGAAAATTTAGGACTAGGTCACCCATTTGTTCCCGTTTTCAGGTCGTCCCACGACCAAACTCCTTCCATACCTCTCTGACCATCCCATGGTCAAAGCAGGTATCCTTCCTGACTATCCCATGGTCAAAACATTTTCAAAACAATTTCTTTTCCAAAAAAAATCCTTTTGAAAACAAAACCAGCACCGCTCTACAGAAGTTTGTCCAACCCGTCCTTAACCACGGACACGGCTATTCAAATATATTTACACTCTGCAGAGGTTGTACACTTTACCCACACCATCCGGGTACACTACCCTGATCTTCACCGATCGTGGGTCGAGTATCCGATCAAGACTCTCCGGATTCCCACTCCAGTATAAGTGCCTACCCTATGAGTATTAATCCCCTCAAAACCGGGAAGTCGGGCGAGGACCAACCAGAGCGCTTTTTCCACTCCTTGAGAGTGTGCGCTTTCAATGAGGGGCTCATAGTAACGCGTGGAGGCCTGCCGACCCTTCGTTCTTTCTCCAGGTCCCACCTTTGTCGAAGGAGGCCCATCCTCCAGGGATCCCCGATCCCCTATAGTAGTTACGAGGCAGCTTATACCAGAATAAACAACCTTCAAATCCAGCTCTGCCCCATTCCAGAGTAATGTGGTTGCAGAGGGTTAAGTTGTTATAGCTAGACTGCAAAGAACCGGGTGTGTTTTCGTAACCTTTTTCCTCTAGCCTTCCTTCTTCATTTTGTAAAGAAAAAAACTTTTTCCTTTTCAACATCTCTAGGGAGGTCCCACCTCACCAAGGTTTTCTCATAAAACATTTGGTAAAACCTTTTTCCTGGGGGTCTTCCCATCCGCTAGTTTTTGCTTCGGCTAAAACAGGGTCTCCAAAGGGGTATGGTGTAATACACCATCCATACCACTACAGGCAATTAGTTATCACCAAGGGGGTTGTACTTAGTAGTACCAAGAGTAATAGTTCGGAGGAGCCAAACCACTACCATATAAATATATACATCAACATATAACAAAAACAATGCAGTTTCACAAATAGTAGACAAAACATGCATAAGTAAAATAGTAGGACAAGGCTTATGAGAAAGTAGGTGGCTCGCCTGAGATCAGCAATATGGCATAAATGTCCCTGGACTTCTTCTTAGAAAACCATAATAACCAATAGAAACCGTCTTCTTCTGCTCTCCGATATAATCGCAACTATCGTCGATAGGGAACACATGCAAACAAACAAGAGGGCATAATCAATACAAGGCATACAATCACCACTACCATTCAGTAAACAAGCAATTGAATAAACTCCAATTAAGGTTCTGTAGTTTTAGAGAGGATTGGATTTAGGAGGTTGAGATGATCTTGGAGAAGGGGATGAAAATCCCTTAGGATTTATAGTCTAGAAACTACCTAAGAGATGGAGTTTTGAACCAGGACATATTATATATGGTACCTTTGTAAACACATGATATCAAAGGTTGATGTTGATAAAGTGAAACCAACCAAATTGGTTTTACTATTTTACCACTTTTCTTTAAATAGCTATGATTTTCCTAGTGAAATAACTTCTAGTTTTAGGAATTAATTCACCAGAAAAGTTCTGGAGATCCAAATATTATTTCCTTGGATGGATCAGTAGGGTTGTATGTACTTGTTCATTAAGAGTTGGAATCAAGTCAATATAATTACCAGAATTCCCTCAAGAAATTCCCAAAGGAAGTTATGTGGGGTTTTTATCCTTTTCACCAAATTAAATCTACTGTAGATTTTAATTTGATTCCAAGGGCACATTGTAGGTATTTGGAATACCTTTCTGTAGCAATTGGAATCACCATTTTTTGAGCTGTGTAGCTACTGTAGTGAATTTAGCGGTGAATAAACCATGCACAGAATGGTTTAATTCACAGAGAAATATCCAAGTCTCAATAAATCATGACCTCCTGGACTTGGATAGGTATTGAAGTACCACATCACTGGCATGTAGAATTGGTTCAATTGGACTCGTGGCTTGGTGTAGGGAATTTTCCAAAGGCCTAACTACATGGATGTTGCTATCTTTGCTACACGCAGACTAGAGTTCACCTTGACATGAGACCTATGTTGATGGATTGGTATAGAAATTACCTTCCAGGAGGACTTGGGTTCACCCCAAATGGATATGTAATACTCTCCGGGTACTTTATTTACTGTAAACATATACTCTTTGAAAGATTAAATGCTAGGAAATAATAAAGATTATTTTTGGCAAGGGTTTGGTTCTGGATGTTAGACAATTCATGTGGGAACATATATAAATTTGTATCTATACAAAATATGGGGTTTTCCTTTTTTGTTTTGAATTAAACTAAACAGCCTAATGAACAAATCTGGAAAAAGGAATTAAATAAAAAGAAAAGAGGCCAGGGCTGCTGGGCTGGGATCTGGGAGTAGTTGGGCCGGGCGGCGAGGAGGCAGCCCAACCAGGGAAGGCGGACGCGCGGGAGTGGGTTTGAAACCGCTGACGGCCGGGGCCCAGCGGTCAGAGAGGGTGTAGGGCGAAGGGGCACGCACGGATCTAGGCCGTTGGGCTAAGAGCGATCTGAGGTGCCAGAGCATCGTCGACCTCCGTCACGGCGGGGTCTCGACGGAACCCAAGGTGGCTCTGGGCGGGGCTCGGGGAGCTTACCAGAGGCCCGGGGAGGGGCCAGCGATGGTGCAGGGCGACGCGGTGGTCGGCTGCGGTTCCGGCGACGGTCGGAAGAGGAGGGTTTTGGCGAGCGGAGACGTTCCCCGCAGGGGCGCCGACGGAGGAGCTCGGGAGCTAGGCGGAGCACACACAGGGGCACCTGCATGCTGGTGTATAGGGAGGTGTTAGATCAGCCTCGCCTAGATGCTCATGCCAGGAAAGGAGTAGTGTAGCCCCTCTACAACCTTCTTCTTCCTCGCAGTTCCATGGGAGTGAGCTTCGGGATCATGGGCAGGGGAAGCCAGGGGGAGGGAGAGGGGGATCCGGGTGGCTCAAAGGATGTTTGGGGGTGGATTGAGGGGATGGGGGAAGGTCAGAGTCGACCAAGAACTCCACTACCTGGTGGAGACCGAGAGGAGAGCTTCTTCTCCTCCATGGCAATGGGGAGCTCGGGAGCTGGATCTAGAGCTCGAGAGGGGTGAGGGGATAGGGTAGGAGTGGTCTGAGAGGAGAGGGGGAAGTTGTGCTGGTCTCCATCCCTTTAAACCGAAAGGGGAGGTCCATGGGGATCTTGGTGCATGGGGGAACTTGGACATGGTCCATGGCCTTGCTATTGGGCAATGTGGGCGGTGGAGAGGGGTGAGACGGGTATAGAGTCGTGTACCAGGGCTGCGAGAGGCAGGGAGAGCTGCTGCAATAAATTGGTCCACAAGCTTGTATCTCTCTCTCTCTCTCTCACAAGCACATGGAACAAGTTGCTACAGTGATTAGCTACAGTAATCACGACCAGAGAGGTGTGCTGGTTGTTGTGGTGGGTGGTGGTGAGCCTTGGTGGTGATTGGTCCTTGGTCTAGATCAATAATTTCCTAGTTTGCCTTATTTGATAAAATTGTGGCTTGTGAAGAAAGTTGGATAAATTGTATAGGACATAGTAGGGAAATGGTACTGGCAGATGGGTGAGGTCAAAATATAACCCTAGGAATTTTTTTGGGGATTGTTCAGAGGACTTTAAGTCCACCTAAATCCATTTATTCAAAACCTGCAGAAATGAAGTATTGGAGCTCATTTGATATTTTTACATTGGACAACTGGATCTTTTGATGTGAGATGGTCCCAAAGGTGAATACACACTTAGGAGAATTTTCCCAAGATTTATTGGTCATTAAAAAGTATTTAAAACAATTATTATTCCAATTCAGCCATTTAAGAAAATGGGCAAAAAGAAATAATAAAGTTCTTCAAAAATATTTATTTTTGAAGTGGGAAGATAGGGTGTGATATATGGATCTCAAATGATCCAAAATTTGGGGAAGTGTTTTGGAAAAAACCAAACTTTCCTTTATGAGAGGAGTTTTGGAGATTTTGACTATTATAGAGATTAATTAGATTTGGAGGCAAAATAATTATGAATTATTTTTGGTAAATCTTGATGATCAAGGTATATGATGTAGACGACGTGTAGCAAGCATTTTCAACCTTGGGATTGGAGAATCCAAGTTGATTTTGGTGAAATACCTTAGATTAAAGATCTAGGGTGAGGTTAATTTCATACCATCAAAACATGGTTGTAACTTGGAGTTCAGATCTCCCCTTGGGGCATGGGGTAGATGGATGCATAGACCAAGTGATGTACATCAACATGGTATGGAGGTTTGAGCTTGATCCTGCTTGAGCTCACCAAGACAGGCTTTCAAACTTTGAATAAAATAAGCCTGCCAAAGCAGATTATAGACTAGCCTTCAAAACCTTGTGGGTGTAAACAACTAAAGGATCCAATTATAACAAGTGAAGTATTAATGATATACCTATATGAGTAGAACACAACCATGCAAAAAAGTTGGTCCATAGAAGATTGGATGAGGGTGTGAGCTTCTATCAAAGTGGGCATGTTGACTAGATTCGCAGGAAAACGTTATTTTCTTGCCTACAAAACCATCAAGAACAAGTGGGTTGGACAATGATCTAACCAAGGGAAAGAGTGGGACTTGGTATTACTTAGGATGGTTAACAAGATGGTTCAATTGCATTACCAAAAATGCACAAGGGTTGAGCAAGGGATACATCCAAAAAGGTGGTGTTGAAACAGATTCTAGACTTAGCCAAATTTGGCAGATTTAGGGTTTTTGACTAGAGCATGAGAGGGGATGTTTTTGTTGGTTTGCAAGGTACCCAAGCATCATAAATTGAATGATGTTGGAGTGTAGATTGAGTAGAAAGGATCCATGCTTGATATTGGTCTTCATTGATTTGGAAGCTTCTAGAGGGGATCACTTCAGAGTTGATCTAGTTAAGAGTTTTAGATGATCACCTAGTGGCTAGAGATCAGATCCATCTGGTATTCTTTCTTAGGGTGTGGTGATTTGGAGACCTCTTGATACTACTAATGAGCTCCTAGAGTAGCTCATACTACTTCTAGGCAATCAAGTCAATCAGCAGATCAAGGCAACTCATCTTACAAACAAATCAACCACTATTAGGGTTACCATCAAGACTAGCTTGAGGTAAGGTTGAGGCATTTTGAAGAGGGTGGATTTTGAATAATATGAGAGTCCTTGGTATCTCTACCAAGAATAGAATTTAAAAGCCTACTAAAGGTGTTTTGGGAAACCTGGAGAGAAGAGGATTTGGAGGTTTTGCCTTGAGAACATAAGGAGATTATATTGTATAACTCTCCATACTTTTGTCAATAGAAGCTACAAAAATAGTTTTGGTTACAGAAGCATCTTTGGCTCATGTTTTGAAATGCCAGAACATTTGAGAATATGGGAATTAAGCCAAGACTGTTTTTGGTAAGTAGCTTTTGTCAACTAGTGTTAAGGTGAGGAGTATATCATCTAATACCCATACCTATGCATAATCATATCCAAGCAACAAGCAAACACTTCAGTATTAAACAAGAAAAAGTTTTGGTTCCCCCTGATTTTTGCATTCTGGACAACATATCAGGGTTGCTGAAATTGGGATGTTACAGATCTTTCCCCCTTAAAAGAATATTGTCCCGAGATTCCAGAGAAGTAAGGTTAGGGGATTTGTGGCGGGTTGATACTAGGTGTCTTACATGTACTATCTTACGGACTCCGTCTTTGAAAGTGGCTACTTTGTCGATAAGGTTGAGCTTCATTCTTCGGGGATGCACAGAGAGTTGAGCAGAGTCCAGTCTTGATTTCGAGAGAGGACCTTCTTTTCCTTCCAGACTCTATATCTCGATGCTGAACTTCACGGGGTACTCGTCGGCTGATAGAACCAACAACTGGGGGTACCTCTCTCTAAGGATTCACAGTTCTTCCTTATGGTTGTAGCACATCCTATTTGGCGAGGCTAGGCTCGGGACTCCTGAGTTTGCTTCAGCAAAGGGTTACCCTATTTTTGTGGGAAAGACACAGTCTTTCCCCCTTAGGATTAGACTAGGTTAGCTCGGAGATAACGCATTCCTTTCTTCTTGATTTCATTGCTGGTGGTTCTGAAGTTTGTCGTCCATCCTTCTCCTGGAGTCGAAGTCTTCAGAAGGCGTTCGTCAAGCTATGGTAAATGGGGCTTATATACTGCTATTATTCATACTTAGCTTGGTGGAGTCATTGGAGTCTCACGTCCTCTAAGCATTATGGAACCTAGGGGTTAGTGGTTCGGCGGTCCTTAGGGTGGGTCTTCAGCTGAAGCAGCGGAGGGGCTTTGTATAATCTTCAGTTAGTTTCTCATCGGATAATTACGCTTGTTGCTTGATGGAAAACTTTAGATCCGGGGGTATTTTCTGAGGTATCTTCTGGTAGACAGTCATCTGAAGATTTGAGTGGAAAGACGCAGTCTTTCCACCTTAGATCTTCACTAAGGTGCTTCAGGAGGGTTGTGGATCTTCTGTCTTGGAGTGCTGACCCGATGCTAGCGGAAGGTTGTATCTTCTCGGAGTCTTGAGCTGGGTCTTCGAGTGACGCCTTATTTTATCAACCTTGGCGGGGCTAGTTTCCTAACGAAGCCATTATGGAGTTAGCTACGGGCAAGCTAGCGGTTTGTGACTCTCCTAGCTAGTCTTTAGTTAGGGTGGATGCGGTCATCGTTAGAGAACGGGTCTTCACTCGAATCTCTTGCGTTGTTTCTGCTTGAGGGCGGAGTGGACTCGTTGTCTTCATTCATTCTTGTCTTCACGTTTCTGGATTATCTGGTCCTTCTGGTGAGGAACTTATCGTTGGGTTGGGTAGGGTCGACTAGAATAACTGGTCTCCGGAGGTGGTTGGAAGGTCTATTATACCGAGAAACAGCGTAGTTAGGTCTTCACTTCTTGTCTTGGTAGACATTTCTGGTGGTTTCCTATGGATATTGGGGATCCTTCGGGGGTTGACTTCCGGCTTCAACAGGATTTCTTACTGTAGTAGACTGAGGATAAGGGAGTGTGGTGCCATTGACGAGTCTTGCATGGTGAGTTTGACGAGGCATGCCGTCTTGCTGAGGTGAAATCTTTGAGTTGGTTCTGACTTGACGAAGCCGAACTACTGGTTCTTGCAATGATTTTCCTCTCATATACTCTCGAGTTTAGTCTAGGTCTCATTACCGACATCTAACACAGGGATTTCCTGAGGTACTAGGTGGGTTATCGCTCCTCGAGTCACATTTTTAGGGAGGTCAGGGCAAACCAGATCATACAAATAAGGCGAACAAAGCGAGAGAATCGCAATGACCTCGGCAAACATCATACCTCAAGCAGCATAGGAGGCACCTTAGGCAAGCAAACATGGCCAATTTTAAGGACCAATGAGTTAACTACTGGTGATGTAGGGGAATCCTATTCTTAGAACTATTGATTCCTAGATATCGTCTTTCTTCAGGTCGGAGTCACTATCTTGCTGATGAAGCCTTCATCGTATCTTGGACGCTTCTTGGTAGTGCAACACCTGAGGTCCTCTGATTATGAGGATTCTGCTGGTAGAGCGATGTTGTAGTCTCCTTGAATTTGCTGCTAGTTGCTTGTCTTCATCCTTTTCTAGATCCTAGTTATTAAAAATCCGGAGGTTTGAAGTTTAGGGACAAGATTTGGAGTAAAACATTTTCAAAAGCATTTACTTAGAGTAAGAGAAGAAGTAGAACTTTTTGAAACTCACTGAGAAACTAGTTTTCGAAAGTCAGGGTTTTCCAAAATAAGGTTCATGTCTAACGACCATGCTAACTAAGGTTCTCCTAGCGTCAGGATGGCTCTGATACCAAGTCTGTGGGGCCCCCGGATTAATCCTCCGAGAATCCATGTTATGCATACAACCACGATCCCATGATCAGTTAGTCGTCTGACATAACCGACAAATATCATTACAACATCCGAGAATATACCGAATTACAAGACTTACATAAATGCCATTATGGCTACATCAATAATCAGTAGCGGACTTCATCAAGCGCAGAGCCTGAGCCATGCCTTAACCTACAGGCAACTGACTGAGAGAACATCCTAGCTCGCATATTCACCATCACCACCTTCTTCTTGGAATCTGACCATGTTAATAGCCAGGGCAATGCCAGTGAGTACTTTGAATGTACTCGCAAACCACCTAAAGAGAAGAGTAATAATAGGAGGATATGCATTTGGGCTGTGGTAGTAGGAGGGCTCCAAGAGAGGTTATTTTCTCAAATAGTTTCTCTTTGAGATATAGCATCTACATATCTTTGTTGAAAACTTTTGTAAACATTTTGGAAAACTTTTTCTAAAGTTTTGGAAAGTTTAGTACTAGGTCACCCATTTGTTCCCGTTTTCAGGTCGTCCCACGACCAAACTCCTTCCATACCTCTCTGACCATCCCATGGTCAAAGCAGGTATCCTTCATGACTATCCCATCGTCAAAACATTTTCAAAACAATTTCTTTTCCAAAAAAAATCCTTTTGAAAAAAAACCAGCACCGCTCTATAGAAGTTTGTCCAACCCGTCCTTAACCACGGACACGGCTATTCAAATATATTTACACTCTGCAGAGGTTGTACACTTTACCCACACCATCCGAGTACACTACCCTGATCTTCACCGATCGTGGGTCGAGTATCCGATCAAGACTCTCCGGATTCCCACTCTAGTATAAGTGCCTACCCTATGAGTATTAATCCCCTCAAAACCGGGACGTCGGGCGAGGACCAACTAGAGCGCTTTTTCCACTCCTTGAGAGTGTGCGCTTTCAATGAGGGGCTCATAGTAACGCTTGGAGGCCTGCCGACCCTTCGTTCTTTCTCCAGGTCCCACCTTTGTTGAAGAAGGCCCACCCTCCAGGGATCCCCGATCCCCTATATTAGTTACGAGGCAGCTTATACCAGAATAAACAACCTTCAAATCCAGCCCTGCCCCATTCCAGAGTAATGTGGTTGCACAGGGTTAAGTTGTTATAGCTAGACTGCAAAGAACCGGGTGTGTTTTCGTAACCTTTTTCCTCTAGCCTTCCTTCTTCATTTTGTAAAGAAAAAAACTTTTTCCTTTTCAACATCTCTAGGGAGGTCCCACCTCACCAAGGTTTTCTCATAAAACATTTGGTAAAACCTTTTTCCCGGGGGTCTTCCCATCCGCTAGTTTTTGCTTCGGCTAAAACGGGGTCTCCAAAGGGGTATGGTGTAATACACTATCTATACCACTACGGGCAATTAGTTATCACCAAGGGGGTTGTACTTAGTAGTACCAAGAGTAATAGTTCGGAGGAGCCAAACCACTACCATATAAATATATACATCAACATATAACAAAAACAATGCAGTTTCACAAATAGTAGACAAAACATGCATAAGTAAAATAGTAGGACAAGGCTTATGAGAAAGTAGGTGGCTCGCCTGAGATTAGCAATATGGCATAAATGTCCCTGGACTTCTTCTTAGAAAACCATAATAACCAATAGAAACCGTCTTCTTCTGCTCTCCGATATAATCGCAACTATCGTCGATAGGGAACACATGCAAACAAACAAGAGGGCATAATCAATACAAGGCATACAATCACCACTACCATTCAGCAAACAAGCAATTGAATAAACTCCAATTAAGGTTCTGTAGTTTTAGAGAGGATTGGATTTAGGAGGTTGAGATGATCTTGGAGAAGGGGATGAAAATCCCTTAGGATTTATAGTCTAGAAACTACCTAAGAGATGGAGTTTTGAACCAGGACATTTTATATATGGTACCTTTGTAAACACATGATATCAAAGGTTGATGTTGATAAAGTGAAACCAACAAAATTGGTTTTACTATTTTATCACTTTTCTTTAAATAGCTATGATTTTCCTAGTGAAATAACTTCTAGTTTTAGGAATTAATTCACCAGAAAAGTTCTGGAGATCCAAATATTATTTCCTTGGATGGATCAGTAGGGTTGTATGTACTTGTTCATTAAGAGTTGGAATCAAGTCAATATAATTACCAGAATGCCCTCAAGAAATTCCCAAAGGAAGTTATGTGGGGTTTTTATCCTTTTCACCAAATTAAATCTACTGTAGATTTTAATTTGATTCCAAGGGCACATTGTAGGTATTTGGAATACCTTTCTGTAGCAATTGGAATCACCGTTTTTTGAGCTGTGTAGCTACTGTAGTGAATTTAGCGGTGAATAAACCATGCACAGAATGGTTTAATTCACAGAGAAATATCCAAGTCTCAATAAATCATGACCTCCTGGACTTGGATAGGTATTGAAGTACCACATCACTGGCATGTAGAATTGGTTCAATTGGACTCATGGCTTGGTGTAGGGAATTTTCCAAAGGCCTAACTACATGGATGTTGCTATCTTTGCTACACGCAGACTAGAGTTCACCTTGACATGAGACCTATGTTGATGGATTGGTATAGAAATTACCTTCCAGGAGGACTTGGGTTCACCCCAAATGGATATGTAATACTCTCCGGGTACTTTATTTACTGTAAACATATACTCTTTGAAAGATTAAATGCTAGGAAATAATAAAGATTATTTTTGGCAAGGGTTTGGTTCTGGATGTTAGACAATTCATGTGGGAACATATATAAATTTGTATCTATACAAAATATGGGGTTTTCCTTTTTTGTTTTGAATTAAACTAAACAGCCTAATGAACAAATCTGGAAAAAGGAATTAAATAAAAAGAAAAGAGACCAGGGCTGCTGGGCTGGGATCTGGGAGTAGTTGGGCCGGGCGGCGAGGAGGCAGCCCAACCAGGGAAGGCGGACGCGCGGGAGTGGGTTTGAAACCGCTGACGGCCGGGGCCCAGCGGTCAGAGAGGGTGTAGGGCGAAGGGGCACGCACGGATCTAGGCCGTTGGGCTAAGAGCGATCTGAGGTGCCAGAGCATCGTCGACCTCCGTCACGGCGGGGTCTCGACGGAACCCAAGGTGGCTCTGGGCGGGGCTCGGGGAGCTTACCAGAGGCCCGGGGAGGGGCCAGCGATGGTGCAGGGCGACGCGGTGGTCGGCTGCGGTTCCGGCGACGGTCGGAAGAGGAGGGTTTTGGCGAGCAGAGACGTTCCCCGCAGGGGCGCCGACGGAGGAGCTCGGGAGCTAGGCGGAGCACACACAGGGGCACCTGCATGCTGGTGTATAGGGAGGTGTTAGATCAGCCTCGCCTAGATGCTCATGCCAGGAAAGGAGTAGTGTAGCCCCTCTACAACCTTCTTCTTCCTCGCAGTTCCATGGGAGTGAGCTTCGGGATCATGGGCTGGGGAAGCCAGGGGGAGGGAGAGGGGGATCCGGGTGGCTCAAAGGATGTTTGGGGGTGGATTGAGGGGATGGGGGAAGGTCAGAGTCGACCAAGAACTCCACTACCTGGTGGAGACCGAGAGGAGAGCTTCTTCTCCTCCATGGCAATGGGGAGCTCGGGAGCTGGATCTAGAGCTCGAGAGGGGTGAGGGGATAGGGTAGGAGTGGTCTGAGAGGAGAGGGGGAAGTTGTGCTGGTCTCCATCCCTTTAAACCGAAAGGGGAGGTCCATGGGGATCTTGGTGCATGGGGGAACTTGGACATGGTCCATGGCCTTGCTATTGGGCAATGTGGGCGGTGGAGAGGGGTGAGACGGGTATAGAGTCGTGTACCAGGGCTGCGAGAGGCAGGGAGAGCTGCTGCAATAAATTGGTCCACAAGCTTGTATCTCTCTCTCTCTCTCTCACAAGCACATGGAACAAGTTGCTACAGT
The DNA here is from genome assembly GCA_910589775.1 of Avena eriantha. Classification (NCBI taxonomy): domain Eukaryota; kingdom Viridiplantae; phylum Streptophyta; class Magnoliopsida; order Poales; family Poaceae; genus Avena; species Avena eriantha. The sequence goes on along the minus strand of CAJUXJ010001829.1, from coordinate 17,331 downwards.
GATTAGCTATAGTAATCACGACCAGAGAGGTGTGCTGGTTGTTGTGGTGGGTGGTGGTGAGCCTTGGTGGTGATTGGTCCTTGGTCTAGATCAATAATTTCCTAGTTTGCCTTATTTGATAAAATTGTGGCTTGTGAAGAAAGTTGGATAAATTGTATAGTACATAGTGGGGAAATGGTACTGGCAGATGGGTGAGGTCAAAATATAACCCTAGGAATTTTTTTGGGGATTGTTCAGAGGACTTTAAGTCCACCTAAATCCATTTATTCAAAACCTGCAGAAATGAAGTATTGGAGCTCATTTGATATTTTTACATTGGACAACTAGATCTTTTGATGTGAGATGGTCCCAAAGGTGAATACACACTTAGGAGAATTTTCCCAAGATTTATTGGTCATTAAAAAGTATTTAAAACAATTATTATTCCAATTCAGCCATTTAAGAAAATGGGCAAAAAGAAATAATAAAGTTCTTCAAAAATATTTATTTTTGAAGTGGGAAGATAGGGTGTGATATATGGATCTCAAATGATCCAAAATTTGGGGAAGTGTTTTGGAAAAAACCAAACTTTCCTTTATGAGAGGAGTTTTGGAGATTTTGACTATTATAGAGATTAATTAGATTTGGAGGCAAAATAATTATGAATTATTTTTGGTAAATCTTGATGATCAAGGTATATGATGTAGACGACGTGTAGCAAGCATTTTCAACCTTGGGATTGGAGAATCCAAGTTGATTTTGGTGAAATACCTTAGATTAAAGATCTAGGGTGAGGTTAATTTCATACCATCAAAACATGGTTGTAACTTGGAGTTCAGATCTCCCCTTGGGGCATGGGGTAGATGGATGCATAGACCAAGTGATGTACATCAACATGGTATGGAGGTTTGAGCTTGATCCTGCTTGAGCTCACCAAGACAGGCTTTCAAACTTTGAATAAAATAAGCCTGCCAAAGCATATTATAGACTAGCCTTCAAAACCTTGTGGGTGTAAACAACTAAAGGATCCAATTATAACAAGTGAAGTATTAATGATATACCTATATGAGTAGAACACAACCATGCAAAAAAGTTGGTCCATAGAAGATTGGATGAGGGTGTGAGCTTCTATCAAAGTGGGCATGTTGACTAGATTCGCAGGAAAACGTTATTTTCTTGCCTACAAAACCATCAAGAACAAGTGGGTTGGACAATGATCTAACCAAGGGAAAGAGTGGGAATTGGTATTACTTAGGATGGTTAACAAGATGGTTCAATTGCATTACCAAAAATGCACAAGGGTTGAGCAAGGGATACATCCAAAAAGGTGGTGTTGAAACAGATTCTAGACTTAGCCAAATTTGGCAGATTTAGGGTTTTTGACTAGAGCATGAGAGGGGATGTTTTTGTTGGTTTGCAAGGTACCCAAGCATCATAAATTGAATGATGTTGGAGTGTAGATTGAGTAGAAAGGATCCATGCTTGATATTGGTCTTCATTGATTTGGAAGCTTCTAGAGGGGATCACTTCAGAGTTGATCTAGTTAAGAGTTTTAGATGATCACCTAGTGGCTAGAGATCAGATCCATCTGGTATTCTTTCTTAGGGTGTGGTGATTTGGAGACCTATTGATACTACTAATGAGCTCCTAGAGTAGCTCATACTACTTCTAGGCAATCAAGTCAATCAGCAGATCAAGGCAACTCATCTTACAAACAAATCAACCACTATTAGGGTTACCATCAAGACTAGCTTGAGGTAAGGTTGAGGCATTTTGAAGAGGGTGGATTTTGAATAATATGAGAGTCCTTGGTATCTCTACCAAGAATAGAATTTAAAAGCCTACTAAAGGTGTTTTGGGAAACCTGGAGAGAAGAGGATTTGGAGGTTTTGCCTTGAGAACATAAGGAGATTATATTGTATAACTCTCCATACTTTTGTCAATAGAAGCTACAAAAATAGTTTTGGTTACAGAAGCATCTTTGGCTCATGTTTTGAAATGCCAGAACATTTGAGAATATGGGAATTAAGCCAAGACTGTTTTTGGTAAGTAGCTTTTGTCAACTAGTGTTAAGGTGAGGAGTATATCATCTAATACCCATACCTATGCATAATCATATCCAAGCAACAAGCAAACACTTCAGTATTAAACAAGAAAAAGTTTTGGTTCCCCCTGATTTTTGCATTCTGGACAACATATCAGGGTTGCTGAAATTGGGATGTTACAGATCTTTCCCCCTTAAAAGAATATTGTCCCGAGATTCCAGAGAAGTAAGGTTAGGGGATTTGTGGCGGGTTGATACTAGGTGTCTTACATGTACTATCTTACGGACTCCGTCTTTGAAAGTGGCTACTTTGTCGATAAGGTTGAGCTTCATTCTTCGGGGATGCACAGAGAGTTGAGCAGAGTCCAGTCTTGATTTCAAGAGAGGACCTTCTTTTCCTTCCAGACTCTATATCTCGATGCTGAACTTCACGGGGTACTCGTCGGCTGATAGAACCAACAACTGGGGGTACCTCTCTCTAAGGATTCACAGTTCTTCCTTATGGTTGTAGCACATCCTATTTGGCGAGGCTAGGCTCGGGACTCCTGAGTTTGCTTGAGCAAAGGGTTACCCTATTTTTGTGGGAAAGACACAGTCTTTCCCCCTTAGGATTAGACTAGGTTAGCTCGGAGATAACGCATTCCTTTCTTCTTGATTTCATTGCTGGTGGTTCTGAAGTTTGTCGTCCATCCTTCTCCTGGAGTCGAAGTCTTCAGAAGGCGTTCGTGAAGCTATGGTAAATGGGGCTTATATACTGCTATTGTTCATACTTAGCTTGGTGGAGTCATTAGAGTCTCACGTCCTCTAAGCATTATGGAACCTAGGGGTTAGTGGTTCGGCGGTCCTGAGGGTGGGTCTTCAGCTGAAGCAGCGGAGGGGCTTTGTATAATCTTCAGTTAGTTTCTCATCGGATAATTACGCTTGTTGCTTGATGGAAAACTTTAGATCCGGGGGTATTTTCTGAGGTATCTTCTGGTAGACAGTCATCTGAAGATTTGAGTGGAAAGACGCAGTCTTTCCACCTTAGAGCTTCACTAAGGTGCTTCAGGAGGGTTGTGGATCTTCTGTCTTGGAGTGCTGACCCGATGCTAGCGGAAGGTTGTATCTTCTCGGAGTCTTGAGCTGGGTCTTCGAGTGACGCCTTATTTTATCAACCTTGGCGGGGCTGGTTTCCTAACGAAGCCATTATGGAGTTAGCTACGGGCAAGCTAGCGGTTTGTGACTCTCCTGGCTAGTCTTTAGTTAGGGTGGATGCGGTCATCGTTAGAGAACGGGTCTTCACTCGAATCTCTTGCGTTGTTTCTGCTTGAGTGCGGAGTGGACTCGTTGTCTTCATTCATTCTTGTCTTCACGTTTCTGGATTATCTGGTCCTTCTGGTGAGGAACTTATCGTTGGGTTGGGTAGGGTCGACTAGAATAACTGGTCTCCGGAGGTGGTTGGAAGGTCTATTATACCGAGAAACAGCGTAGTTAGGTCTTCACTTCTTGTCTTGGTAGACATTTCTGGTGGTTTCCTGTGGATATTGGGGATCCTTCGGGGGTTGACTTCCGGCTTCAACAGGATTTCTTACTGTAGTAGACTGATGATAAGGGAGTGTGGTGCCATTGACGAGTCTTGCATGGTGAGTTTGACGAGGCATGCCGTCTTGCTGAGGTGAAATCTTTGAGTTGGTTCTGACTTGACGAAGCTGAACTACTGGTTCTTGCGATGCTTTTCCTCTCATATACTCTCGAGGTTAGTCTAGGTCTCATTACCGACATCTAACACAGGGATTTCCTGAGGTACTAGGTGGGTTATCGCTCCTCGCGTCACATTTTTAGGGAGGTCAGGGCAAACCAGATGATACAAATAAGGCGAACAAAGCGAGAGAATCGCAATGACCTCGGCAAACATCATACCTCAAGCAGCATAGGAGGCACCTTAGGCAAGCAAACATGGCCAATTTTAAGGACCAATGAGTTAACTACTGGCGATGTAGGGGAATCCTATTCTTAGAACTACTGATTCCTAGATATCGTCTTTCTTCAGGTCGGAGTCACTATCTTGCTGATGAAGCCTTCATCGTATCTTGGACGCTTCTTGGTAGTGCAACACCTGAGGTCCTCTGATTATGAGGATTCTGCTGGTAGAGCGATGTTGTAGTCTCCTTGAATTTGCTGCTAGTTGCTTGCTTAATCCTGTTCTAGATCCTAGTTATTAAAAATCCGGAGGTTTGAAGTTTAGGGACAAGATTTGGAGTAAACCATTTTCGAAAGCATTTACTTAGAGTAAGAGAAGAAGTAGAACTTTTTGAAACTCACTGAGAAACTAGTTTTCGAAAGTCGGGGTTTTCCAAAATAAGGTTCATGTCTAACGACCATGCTAACTAAGGTTCTCCTAGCGTCAGGATGGCTCTGATACCAAGTCTGTGGGGCCCCCGGATTAATCCTCAGTGAATCCCTTTTATGCATACAACCACGATCCCATGATCAGTTAGTCGTGGCACATAATCGACAAATATCATTACAACATCCGAGAATATACCGAATTACAAGACTTACATAAATGCCATTATGGCTACATCAATAATCAGTAGCAGACTTCATCAAGCGCAGAGCCTGAGCCATGCCTTAAGCTACAGGCAACTGACTGAGAGAACGTCCTAGCTCGCATATTCACCATCACCACCTTCTTCTTGGAATCTGACCATGTTAATAGCCAGGGACAATGCCAGTGAGTACTTTGAATGTACTCGCAAACCACCTTAAGATAAGAGTAATAACATGAGGATATGCATTTGGGCTGTGGTAGTAGGAGGGCTCCAAGAGAGGTTATTTTCTCAAATAGTTTCTCTTTGAGATATAGCATCTACATATCTTTGTTGAAAACTTTTGTAAACATTTTGGAAAACTTTTTCTAAAGTTTTGGAAAATTTAGGACTAGGTCACCCATTTGTTCCCGTTTTCAGGTCGTCCCACGACCAAACTCCTTCCATACCTCTCTGGCCATCCCATGGTCAAAGCAGGTATCCTTCCTGACTATCCCATCGTCAAAACATTTTCAAAACAATTTCTTTTCCAAAAAATCCTTTTGAAAACAAAACCAGCACCGCTCTACAGAAGTTTGTCCAACCCGTCCTTAACCACGGACACGGCTATTCAAATATATTTACACTCTGCAGAGGTTGTACACTTTACCCACACCATCCGGGTACACTACCCTGATCTTCACCGATCGTGGGTCGAGTATCCGATCAAGAATCTGCGGATGCCCACTCTAGTATAAGTGCCTACCCTATGAGTATTAATCCCCTCAAAACTGGGACGTCAGGCGAGGACCAACCAGAGCGCTTTTTCCACTCCTTGAGAGTGTGCGCTTTCAATGAGGGGCTCATAGTAACGCGTGGAGGCCTGTCGACCCTTCGTTCTTTCTCCAGTTCCCACCTTTCTCGAAGAAGGCCCACCCTCCAGGGATCCCCGATCCCCTGTAGTAGTTACGAGGCAGCTTATACCAGAATAAACAACCTTCAAATCCAGCCCTGTCCCATTCCAGAGTAATGTGGTTGCACAGGGTTAAGTTGTTTATAGCTAGACTACAAAGAACCGGGTGCATTTTTGTAAACCTTTTTCCTCCAGCCTTCCGTCATCATTTTGTAAATAAAAAACGTTTTTCCTTTTCAACATCTCTTGGGAGGTCCCACCTCACCAAGGTTTTCTCATAAAACATTTGGTAAAACCTTTTTCCCGGGGGTCTTGCCATCCGCTAGTTTTTGCTTCGGCTAAAACGGGGTCTCCAAAGGGGTATGGTGTAATACACCATCTATTCCACTACGGGCAATTAGGTATCACCAAGGGGGTTGTACTTAGTAGTACCAAGAGTAATAGTTCGGAGGAGCCAAACCACTACCATATAAATATATACATCAATATATAACAAAAACAATTCAGTTTCACAAATAGTAGACAAAACATGCATAAGTAAAATAGTAGGACAAGGCTTATGAGAAAGAATGTGGCTTGCCTGAGATCAGCAATATGGCATAAATTTCCCTGGACATCTTCTTAGAAAACCATAATAACCAATAGAAACCGTCTTCTTCTGCTCTCTGATATAATCACAACTATCGTCGATAGGGAACACATGCAAACGAACAAGAGGGCACAATCAATACAAGGCATACAATCACCACTACCATTCAGCAAACAAGCAATTGAATAAACTAAAATTAAGGTTCTGTAGTTTTAGAGAGGATAGGATTTACGAGGTTGAGATGATCTTGGAGAAGGGGATGAAAATCCCTTAGGATTTATAGTCTAGAAACTACCTAAGAGATGGAGTTTTGAACAAGGCCATATTATGTATGGTACCATTGTAAAAACATGATACTAACAGGTGGATGTTGATAAAGTGAAACCAACAAAATTGGTTTTACTATTTTATCACTTTTCTTTAAATAGCTATGATTTTCCTAGTGAAATAACTTCTAGTTTTAGGAATTAATTCACCAGAAAAGTTCTGGAGCTCCAAAAATTATTTTCGTGCATGTTTTAGTAGGGTTTTATGTACTTGTTCACTGAGAGTTGGAATCAAGTCAATATAATTACCAGAATGCCCTCAAGACATTCCCAAAGGCAGTTCTATGGAGTTTTTATCTTTTTCACCAAATTAAATCTATATTAGCTTTTAATTTGATTCCAATGGCACAGTGTAGGTATTTGGAATACCTTTCTGTAGAAATTGGAGTCACCCTTTTTGGAGCTGTGTAGCTACTGTGGTGAATTTAGCGGTGAATAAACCATGCACAGAATGGTTTAATTCACAGAGAAATATCCAAGGCTCAATAAATCATGAGCTCCTGGACTTGGATAAGTATTGAAGTACCACATCACTGGGATGTGGAATCGGTCCAATTGGACTCATGGCTTGGTGTAGGGAATTTTCCAAAAGCCTAACTGCATGGATGTTGCTATTTTTGCTACAGGCAGACTAGAGTTCTCCTTGACATGAGACCTATGTTGATGGATTGGTATAGAAATTTCCTTCTAGGAGGACTTGGGTTCACTCCAAATGGATATGTAATACTCTATGGGGCTTTCTTTAGTGTAAACATATAATCTTTGAAAGATTAAATGCCAGAAAATAATAAAGATTATTTTTGGCAAGGGTCTGTTTTTGGATGTTAGACAATTCATGTGGGAACATGTATAAATTTGTATCTGTACAAAATATGTGGTTTTCCATTTTTGGTTTGAATTAAACCAAGAAGCCTAATTAATAGATCTGGAAAAAGGAATTAAATAAAAAGAAAAGAGGCCAGGGCTGCTGGGCTGGGATCTGGGAGTAGTTGGGTCAGACGGCGAGGATGCGGCCCAACCAGGGAAGGCGGGCGCGCGGGAGTGGGTTTGAAACCGCGGACGGCCGGGGACCAGCGGTCAGAGATGGTGGACAGCAAAGGGGCACGCGCGGATCCAGGCCATTGGGCTAAGAGCGATCTGACGGTGCCAGAGCATCGTCGACCTCCGTCACGTCGGGGTCTCACCGGAACCCTAGGTTGCTCTGGGCGGGGCTCGGGGAGCTTACCAGAGTCCCGGGGAGGGGCCATTGATGGTGTAGGGAAACGCGGTGGTCGGCTGCAGTTCCAGCGACGGTCAGAAGGGGAGGGTTTTGGCGAGCGGAGACGTTCCCCGCAGGGGCGCCGATGGAGGAGCTCAGGAGCTCGCCGGAGCACACTCAGGGGCACCTTAATGCTGGTGTACAGGGTGGTGTTAGCTCAGGCTTGCCTGGATGCTCACGCCAGAGAAGAAATGGGGAGGAAAGGAGTAGTGTAGCCCCTGTACAACATTCTTCTTCCTCGCAGTTCCATGGGAGTGAGCTTCGGGCTCCTGGGCAAGGGAAGCCAGGCGGAGGCAGAGGGGGATCTGGGGTGGCTCAGAGGATGTTTGGGGGTGGAATGAGGGGATGGGGGAAGGTCGGGGTCGACCAAGAACTCCACTACCCGGAGGAGACCGAGAGGAGATCTACTTCTCCTCGATAGGAATGGGGAGCTCGGGATCTGGATCTAGAGCTCGAGATGGGTGAGGGGATAGGGTAGGAGTGGTCTGAGAGCAGAGGGGGAAGTTGTGCTGGTCTCCAGCCCTTTAAACTGAAAGGGGAGGTCCATGGGGAGCTTGGTGCATGGGGGAACTTGGACATGGTCCATGGCCTTGCTATTGGGCAATGTGGGCGGTGGAGAGGGATGAGATGGGTATAGAGTCGTGTACCAGGGCTGCGAGAGGCAGGGAGAGCTACTGCAATAAATTGGTCCACAAGCTTCTATCTCTTTCTCTCACAAGCACATGGGACAAGTTGCTACAGTGATTAGCTATAGTAATCATGACCAGAGAGGTGTGCTAGTTGTTGTGGTGGGTGGTGGTGAGCCTTGGTGGTGATTGGTCCTTGGTCTAGATCAATAATTTCCAAGTTTGCCTTATTTGATAAAATTGTGGCTTGTGAAGAAAGTTGGATAAATTGTATAGGAAATGGTGGGGAAATAGTACTTGTAGATGGGTGAGGTCAAAATATAACCCTAGGAATTTTTTTTGGGATTTTTCAGAGGACTTTAAGTCCACTTAAATCCATTTATTCAAAAACTGCAGAAATGAAGTATTGGAGCTCATTTGATATTTTTACATTGGACAAGTGGAGATTTCGATGTGAGATGGTCCCAAATGTTAATACACACTTAGGAGAATTTTCCCAAGATTTATTGGGCATTAAAAAGTATTTAAAACAATTATTATTCCAATTCAGCCATTTAAGAAAATGGGCAAAAAGAAATAATAAAGTTCTTCAAAAATATTTATTTTTTAAGTGGGAAGATAGGGTGTGATATATGGATCTCAAATGAGCCAAAATTTGGGGAAGTGTTTTGGCAAAAACAAAACTTTCCTTTATGAGAGGAGTTTTGGAGATTTTGACTATTATAGAGATTAATTAGATTTGGAGCCAAAATAATTATGAATTATTTTTGGTAAATCTTGATGAGGTAGATGATGTATACAAGGTGTAGCAAGCATTTTAAACCTTGGGATTGGAGAATCCAAGTTGATTTTGGTGAAATACCTTAGATTAAAGATCTAGGGTGAGGTTAATTTCATACCATCAAAACATGGTTGTAACTTGGATTTCAGATCTCCCCTTGGGGCATGGAGTAGATGGATGGATAGACCAAGTGATGTACATCAACATGGTATGGAGGTTTGAGCATTATCCTGCTTGAGCTCACCAAGACAGGCTTTCAAACTTTGAATAAAATAAGCCTGCCAAAGCAGATTATCAACTAGCCTTCAAAACCTTGTGGGTGTAAACTGCTCAAGGATCCAATTGGAACAAGTGAAGTAGGTAATGATATAACTATATGAGTAGAACACAACCATGCAAAAAAGTTGGTCCATAGAAGATTGGATGAGGGTGTGAGCTTCTATCAAAGTAGGCATGTTGACTAGATTTGTAGGAAAAGTTATTTTCTTGCCCGCAAAACCATCAAGAACAAGTGGGTTGTACAATGATCTAACCAAGTGAAAGGGTGTGCCTTGGTAGTCCTTAGGATGGTTAAAAAGATGGTTCAAGTGCATTACCAAAAATGCACAAGGGTTGAGAAAGGGAGACATCCAAAAAGGTGATGTTGAAACAGATTCCAGACTTGGCCAAATTTGGTAGATTTAGGGTTTTTGACTAGAGCATGAGAGGGGATGTTTTTGTTGGTTTGCAAGGTAACCAAGCATCATCAAGTGAATGATGTTAGAGTGTATATTGAGTAGAAAGGATGCATGATTGATATTGGTCTTCATTGATTTGGAAGCTTCTAGAGGGGATCACTTTAGAGTTGATCTAGTTAAGTGTTTTAGATGATCACCTAGTGGCTAGAGATCAGATCCATCTTGTATTCTTTCTTAGGGTGTGGTGATTTGGAGACCTCTTGATCCTACTGATGATCTCATAGAGTAGCCCATACTACTTGTAGGCAATCAAGTCAATCAGCAGATCAAGGCACCTCATCTTACAAACAAATCAACCACTACTAGGGTTACCATCAAGCCTAGCTTGAGGTAAGGTTGACGCATTTTGAAGTGGGTGGATTTTGAATAAGATGAGAGTCCTTGGTATCTCTACCAAGAATATAATTTAAAAGCCTACTAAAGGTGTTTTGGGAAACCTAGAGAGAAGAGCATTTGGAGGTTTTGTCCTGAGAACATAAGGAGATTATATTGTATAACTCTCCATAGTTTTGTCAATAGAAGCTATGAAAATAGTTTTGGTTACAGAAGCATCTTTGGCTCATATTTTGAAATGCCAGAACATTTGAGAATATGGGAATTAAGCCAATACTGTTTTTGGTAAGACACGTGCAGTGACTCTGGTGGATCCATGTGGTTTAGGAAAAGAAGACACATGCAATTACTCTGGTGGTGCTTTTAGAAAGGAACACACATGCAATGACTCTGGTGGTAGTTTAGGAAAGGAAGACACATGAAATGACTCTAGTGGTGGTTTAGGAAAACAAGACACATGCAGTGACTCCTGTGGTAGTTTAGGAAAATAAGACGCATGAAATGACTCTGGTGGTGGTTTAGGAAAGGAAGACACATGCAATGACTCTGGTGGTGGTTTAGGAAAAGACGACACATGCAATGACTCTGGTGGTGGTTTAGGAAAGGAATACACATGCAATGACTCTAGTGGTGGTTTAGGAAAAGAACACACATGCAATGACTCTGGTGGTGCTTTAAGAAAGGAACACACATGCAATGTCCATAGTGGTGGTTTAAAAAAGGAACACACATGCATTGACTCTGGTGGTGGTTTAGGAAAATACGACACATGCAATGACTCTGGTGGTGGTTTAGGAAAGGAAGACACATGCAATGACTCCGTTGGTGGTTTAGGAAAAGAAGACACATGCAATGACTCTGGTGGTGGTTTAGGAAAGGAACACACATGCAATGACTCTGGTGGTGGTTTAAGAAAGGAACACACATGCAATGACACTAGTGGATGCATGTCGTTTAGGAAAAGAAGACACATGCAATGCCTCTGGTGGTGGTTTAGGAATAGAAGACACATGCAATGACTCTGGTGGATCCATGTGGTTTAGGAAAAGAAGACACATGCAATGACACTGGTGGTGGTTTAGGAAAGGAACACACATGCAATGACTCTAGTGGTGGTTTAGGAAAGGATCACACATGCAATGACTATGGTGTTGGTTTAGGAAAGGAGGACACATGCAATGACTCTAGTGGATCCATATGGTTTAGGAAAAGAAGACACATGCAATGACTCTTGTGGTGTTTTTAGAAAGGAACACACATGCAATGACTCTGGTGGTAGTTTAGGAAAGGAAGACACATGCAATGACTCTAGTGGTGGTTTAGGAAAAGAAGACACATGCAATGACTCTGGTGGTGGTTTAGGAAAGGAACACACATGTAATGACTCCGGTGGATCCATGTGATTTAGGAAAATAACACACATGGAATGAATCTAGTGTTGGTTTAAGAAAGGAACACTCATGCAATGACACTTGTGGATCCATGTGGTTTAGGAAAAGAAGACACATGCAATGACTCTGGTGGTGTTTTTGGAAAGGAACAAACGTGCAATGACTCTGGTGGTGGTTTAGGAAAGGAAGACACATGCAATGACCCTAGTGGTGGTTTAGGAAAATAAGACGCATGCAATGACTCGGGTGGTGGTTTAGGAAAGGAACACACATGCAATGCCTCTGGTGCTGGTTTAGGAAAGAAAGAAGCAATGACTCTGGTGGTGGTTTAGGAAAGGAACACACATGCAATGACTCTGGTGGTGGTTTAGGAAAGGAACACACATGCATTGACTCTGGTGGTGGTAAAATAGATAAACAAACATTCAATGACTCTGGTAGTGGTTTAGGAAAAGAACACTCATGCAATGACTCTAGTAGTGGCTTAGGAAAACAAGACACATGCAATGACTCTGGTGGTGTTTTAGGAAAGGAACACACATGTAGTGACTTTGGTCGTGGTTTAAGAAAGGAATACGCATGCAATGACACTGGTGGATCCATGTTGTTTAGGAAAAGAATACACATGCAATGACTTAGGTGTTGGTTTAGGAAAGGAACACACATGCAATTTCTCCGGTGGTGGTTTAAGAAAGGAACACACATGCAATGACACTGGTGGAACCATGTGGTTTAGGAAAAGAAGACACATGCAATGACTCTGGTGGTGGTTTACGAAATGAAGACACATGCAATGAATCTGGTGGTGATTTAGGAACGGAACACACATGCAATGACTTTGGTGGTGGTTTAGGAAACAAAGACACGTGCAGTGACTCTGGTGGATCCATGTGGTTTAGGAAAAGAAGACACATGCAATTACTCTGGTGGTGCTTTTAGAAAGGAACACACATGCAATGACTCTGGTGGTAGTTTAGGAAAGGAAGACACATGAAATGACTCTAGTGGTGGTTTAGGAAAACAAGACACATGCAGTGACTCTAGTGGTAGTTTAGGAAAATAAGACGCATGAAATGACTCTGGTGGTGGTTTAGGAAAGGAAGACACATGCAATGACTCTGGTGGTGGTTTAGGAAAAGACGACACATGCAATGACTCTGGTGGTGGTTTAGGAAAGGAATACACATGCAATGACTCTAGTGGTGGTTTAGGAAAAGAACACACATGCAATGACTCTGGTGGTGCTTTAAGAAAGGAACACACATGCAATGTCCCTAGTGGTGGTTTAAAAAAGGAACACACATGCATTGACTCTGGTGGTGGTTTAGGAAAATATGACACATGCAATGACTCTGGTGGTGGTTTAGGAAAGGAAGACACATGCAATGACTCCGTTGGTGGTTTAGGAAAAGAAGACACATGCAATGACTCTGGTGGTGGTTTAGGAAAGGAACACACATGCAATGACTCTGGTGGTGGTTTAAGAAAGGAACACACATGAAATTACACTGGTGGATCCATGTGGTTTAGGAAATAAGACACATGAAATGACTCTGGTGGTGGTTCAGGAAAGGAACACACATGCAATGATTCTGGTCGTGGTTTTGCAAAGGAAAACACATGCAATGACTCTGGTGGTGGTTTAGGAAAGGAAGACACATGCAATCACTCTGGTGGTAGTTTAGGAAAAGAAGACACATGCAATGACTCTGGTGGTGGTTTAGGAAAGGAACTCACATGCAATAATTCTAGTGGTGTTTTAGGAAAGAACATACATGCAATGACTCTGGTGGTGGTTTAGGAAAGGAATACACATGCAATTACTCTGGTGGATCCATGTGGTTTAGGAAAGAAAGACACATGCAAAGACTCTGGTGGTAGTTTAGGAAAAGAAGACACATGCAATGACTCTGGTGGTGGTTTAAGAAAGGAACTCACATGTAATGACTCTAGTGGTGGTTTAGGAAAAGAACACACATGCAATGACTCTGGTGGTGGTTTAGGAAAGGAAGACATATGCAATGACTATGGTCGATCCATGTGGTTTAGGAAAATAATACACATGCAATGACACTGGTGGTGGTTTAGGAAAGGAACACACATGCAATGACTCTGGTGGTGGTTTAGGAAAGTAACACACATGCAATGACTCCGTTGGTCGTTTAGGAAAAGAAGACACATGCGATGACTCTGGTGGTGGTTTAGGAAAGGAACACCCATGCAATGACCCTGGTGGTGGTTTAAGAAAGGAACTCACATGAAATTGCACTGGTGGATCCATGTGGTTTAGGAAAGAAGACACATGAAATGACTCTGTTGGTGGTTCATGAAAGGAACACACATTCAATGACTCGGGTGGTGGTTTTGGAAAGGAACACACATGCAATGACTCTGGCTTTGGTTTAGGAAAGGAACTCACATGTGATGACTCTAGTGGTGGTTTAGGAAAAGAAGACACATGCAATGACTCAGGTGTTGGTTTAGGAAAGGAACACACAAGCATTTTTTCTGGTGGTGGTTTAAGAAAGGAACACACATGCAATGACACTGGTGGATCCATGTGGTTTAGGAAAAGAAGACACATGCAATGAATCTGGTGGTGATTTAGGAACGGAACACACATGCAATGACTTTGGTGGTGGTTTAGGAAATGAAGACACGTGCAATGACTCTGGTGGATCCATGTGGTTTAGGAAAAGAAGACACATGCAATGACTCTGGTGGTGCTTTTAGAAAGGAACACACATGCAATGACTCTGGTGGTAGTTTAGGAAAGGAAGACATATGAAATGACTCTAGTGATGGTTTAGGAAAACAAGACACATGAAGTGACTCTAGTGGTAGTTTAGGAAAATAAGACGCATGAAATGACTCTGGTGGTGGTTTAGGAAAGGAAGACACATGCAATGACTATGGTGGATCCATGTGTTTTAGGAAAAGAAGACACATGCAATGACACTGGTGGTGGTTTAGGAAAGGAACACACATGGAATGACTCTGGTGGTGGTTTAGGAAAGTAACACACATGCAATGACTCCGTTGGTCGTTTAGGAAAAGAAGACACATGCAATGGCTCTGGTTGTGGTTTAGGAAAGGAACACACATGCAATGACCCTGGTGGTGGTTTAAGAAGGAACTCACATGAAATTACACTGGTGGATCCTTGTTGTTTAGGAAAGAAGACACATGAAATGACTCTGTTGGTGGTTCAGGAAAGGAACACACATTCAATGACTCGGGTGGTGGTTTTGGAAAGGAACACACATGCAATGACTCTGGCTTTGGTTTAGGAAAGGAACTCACATGTGATGACTCTAGTGGTGGTTTAGGAAAAGAAGACACATGCAATGACTCAGGTGTTGGTTTAGGAAAGGAACACACAAGCAATTTCTCTGGTGGTTGTTTAAGAAAGGAACACACATGCAATGACACTGGTTGATCCATGTGGTTTAGGAAAAGAAGACACATGCAATGACTCTGGTGGTGGTTTAGGAAATGAAGACACATGCAATGAATCTGGTGGTGATTTAGGAACGGAACAAACATGCAATGACTTTGGTGGTGGTTTAGGAAACGAAGACACGTGCAATGACTCTGGTGGATCCATGTGGTTTAGGAAAAGAAGACACATGCAATGACTCTGGTGGTGCTTTTAGAAAGGAACACACATGCAATGACTCTGGTGGTAGTTTAGGAAAGGAAGACATATGAAATGACTCTAGTGATGGTTTAGGAAAACAAGACACATGAAGTGACTCTGGTGGTAGTTTAGGAAAATAAGACGCATGAAATGACTCTGGTGGTGGTTTAGGAAAGGAAGACACATGCAATGACTATGGTGGATCCATGTGGTTTAGGAAAAGAAGACACATGCAATGACACTGGTGGTGGTTTAGGAATAGAACACACATGCAATGACTCTGGTGGTGGTTTAGGAAAGTAACACACATGCAATGACTCCGTTGGTCGTTTAGGAAAAGAAGACACATGCAATGACTCTGGTTGTGGTTTAGGAAAGGAACACACATGCAATGACCCTGGTGGTGGTTTAAGAAGGAACTCACATGAAATTACACTGGTGGATCCATGTGGTTTAGGAAAGAAGACACATGAAATGACTCTGTTTTTGGTTCAGGAAAGGAACACACATTCAATGACTCGGGTGGTGGTTTTGGAAAGGAACACACATGCAATGACTCTCGCCTTGGTTTAGGAAAGGAACTCACATGTGATGACTCTAGTGGTGGTTTAGGAAAAGAAGACACATGCAATGACTCAGGTGTTGGTTTAGGAAAGGAACACACAAGCAATTTTAGTGATGGTTTAGGAAAACAAGACACATGAAGTGACTCTGGTGGTAGTTTAGGAAAATAAGACGCATGAAATGACTCTGGTGGTGGTTTAGGAAAGGAAGACACATAAAATGACTCTCGTGGTGGTTTAGGAAAAGAACAGACATGCAATGACTCTGGTGGTGCTTTAAGAAAGGAACACACATGCAATGTCTCTAGTGGTGGTCTAAAAAAGGAACACACATGCATTAACTCTGGTGGTGGTTTAGGAAAATACGACACATGCAATGACTCTGGTGGTGGTTTAGGAAAGGAAGACACATGCAATGACTCCGTTGGTGGTTTAGGAAAAGAAGACACATGCAATGACTCTGGTGGTGGTTTAGGAAAGGAACACACATGCAATGACTCTGGTGGTGGTTTAAGAAAGGAACACACATGAAATTACACTGGTGGAACCATGTGGTTTAGGAAATAAGACACATGAAATGACTCTGGTGGTGGTTCAGGAAAGGAACACAAATGCAATGATTCTGGTCGTGGTTTTTCAAAGGAAAACACATGCAATGACTCTGGTGGTGGTTTAGGGAAGGAAGACACATGCAATCACTCTGGTGGTAGTTTAGGAAAATAAGACACAATCAATGACTCTGGTGGTGGTTTAGGAAAGGAACTCACATGCAATGATTCTAGTGGTGGTTTAGGAAAGAACATACATGCAATGACTCTGGTGGTGGTTTAGGAAAGGAATACACATGCAATTACTCTGGTGGATCCATGTGGTTTAGGAAAGAAAGACACATGCAAAGACTCTGGTGGTAGTTTCGGTAAAGAAGACACATGCAATGACTCTGGTGGTGGTTTAGGAAAGGAACTCACATGTAATGACTCTAGTGGTGGTTTAGGAAAACAACACACATGCAATGACTCTGGTGGTGGTTTAGGAAATGAAGACACATGCAATGACTATGGTGGATCCATGTGGTTTAGGAAAACAAGACACATGCAATGACACTGGTGGTGGTTTAGGAAAGGAACACACATGCAATGACTCTGGTGGTGGTTTAGGAAAATAAGACACATGCAATAACTTTGGTGGTGGTTTCGGAAAGGAACACACATGTAATGACTTCGGTGGTAGTTTAATAAAAGAACACACATTCAATGATTCTAGTGGTGGTTTAGGAAAGGAACACACACACAATGACTCTGGTGGTGGTTTAGGGAAGGAAGAGACCTGCAATGACGCTGGTGGTGGTTTATAAAAGGAACACACATTTAATGACTCTGGTTGTGGTTTAGGAAAGAAGACACATGCAATGACTCTAGTGGTGGTTTAGGAAAGGAACACACATGCAATGACTCTGGTGGTTGAGGAAAGGAATACACATGCAATGACTCGGGTGGTGGTTGAAGAAACGAACACACATGCAATGACTCTGTTGTTGGTTTAGAAAAACAAGACACATGTAATGACTTTGGTGGTGGTTTAGGAAAGGAACACACATGCAATTACTCTAGTGGTTTAGGAACGGAACACGCATACAATAACTCT
>CAJUXJ010001828.1:0-16813 GCA_910589775.1 Avena eriantha | reverse complement strand
GTAGAGGTAGATCAATCTAAAATTGAATCAATTCAGAATTGGCCTACTCCAATGAATGTAAGTCAAGTGCGTAGTTTCCACGGTCTCGCTGGTTTCTATAGGCGCTTTGTGCCAGATTTTAGCACCATTGCTGCACCTTTGAATGATTTGACAAAGAAAGGTGTTCCTTTTGTATGGGGCGCGGCCCAAGACATTGCTTTTGATACATTGAAACGTTTACTTACTTCTGCACCATTGCTTGCATTACCTGATTTTTCGAAGCAATTTGAAGTTGAATGTGATGCTAGTGGTATAGGCATAGGTGGCGTTTTGATGCAAGAGGGTCGGCATATAGCTTATTTTTTTGAGAAATTGACTGGTGCTCGTTTGAATTATTCTATCTATGATAAAGAATTGTATGCACTTGTTAGAGTACTTGAGGTTTGGCAACATTATTTGTGGCCAAAGGAATTCATCATACATTCTGATCATGAAGCATTGAAATACTTGAAAGCTCAATCAAACTTGCATAGAAGATTAGCTAAATGGGTTGAGTTCATTGAGTCTTTTCCGTACATCATTAACTATAAGAAGGGAAAAGAAAATGTTGTTGCTGATGCTCTATCTAGGAAGAACATGCTATTAACCAATCTTGATGTTAAAATTCCTGGATTAGAAGCTATTTGTGCACTTTATGCAACTGACCATGATTTTGCTGAACCATATCGTTTGTGTGCTCTTAGAAACGCATGGGATAAGTATCATATGCATGATGGATATTTGTTTCGAGCTAACAAACTATGTATTCCAGAATCGTCGTTGCGTTTGTTCTTAGTGCAGGAATCACATGCTGGTGGTTTAATGGGTCACTTTGGGCGTGAGAAGACGTTGCTCATGCTTGCTGATAATTTTTATTGGCCCAAGATGAGGCATGATGTGTACAGATTTGTGAGCCGATGTATTACATGCGACAAGTCGAAATCTAAGCTGAAGCCTCACGGTTTGTATACACCTCTCTCTGCACCGACTACTCCATGGGAAGACATTAGTATGGATTTTGTGCTAGGTCTACCTAAAACTCAGAGAGGTCATGATTCTATATTTGTGGTAGTGGATAGGTTCTCTAAGATGGCTCATTTTATTGCCTACCACAAAAGCGACGATGCGTCGCATGTTGCTAACCTGTTTTTCAGGGACATCGTGAGATTACATGGAGTACCAAAGACGATTGTTTCTAACCGTGATGTGAAGTTCATAAGCTACTTTTGGAAGACCTTATGGGGGAAGCTAGGAAGAAAACTGTTGTTCAGTACTACATGTCATCCCCAAACAGATGGTCAAACGGAGGTGGTGAATAGAACATTGCCACAGCTGCTAAGGACCATGATTAAAAAGAATCTGCGGGAGTGGGAAGAGTGTTTGCCACATGTTGAGTTTGCTTACAACAGGGCCGTGCATTCAACTACTCAGCTTTGTCCTTTTGAGGTGGTGTATGGTTTCAAGCCATTGACGCCACTTGATATGTTGCCTCTGCCATTACATGAGAGAGTTGATATGGAGGCATCAAAACGTGCTGATTATGGGAAGAAAATACATGAGAAGACTCAAGAGGCTATTGAGAAGAAAGGCAAGAACATTGCTGCTGCACGGAATCAAGCACGAAAAGAAGTGTTGTTCGAGCCTGGAGATATGGTTTGGGTGCATCTACGCAAGGATAGGTTTCCACTACTTCGAAAGTCAAAATTGAAACCACGTGGTGCTGGTCCTTACAAGGTGTTAGCCAAGATTAATGATAATGCCTACTCGATTGATATACCTATTGAAGAGTTTGGTGGAGTTAGCAATAGCTTCAACGTTGCTGATTTGTCACCATATGTTGGAGAAGACCTTGGAGCGTCGAGGACGATGCCTTTTGAAGGGGGGGGAGATGATGAGGACATCCCTATAATTACACCTACCCCAATTGCTAATGAAGATGTTCCAATTGCAAAGAAGGATCAATCCAATGAGATAAGGATTGGACCAATCACAAGAGCTCGTGCCAAGCTACCATAACAACAGGTGAACTTGTTTCTTAATGAACCTGGTGTTTTAATTAATGAGAATTTTATACTACCTAAGTCTTTGAATTATTGCATGATCAGGTACTTTGGAGAAGAAGGTGAAGCACGGAGCGAGGAGCTAATGAAACAAGGCGTGTTGATCAATGAAGAATGCGCGAGGGAGGAGAGGGAGGAAGCGCAAGAGGTTGTTCAAGACGAAGATCAACCAAGGGAGAAAGTTCTCTCCCGCGGAAGTGAAAAGCATCAGTTCTCTGCCACGGCAGGCTACCGCGGCAGGAAAACTAAGTCCGACTCTGCCACGATAGGCTGCCGCGACAGAGAGTCCGGTTGAAAGTCTGCCACGGCAGAAACATGTGGCCGAACCACTTTGTGGTCGGTTTGTATCAAGGTTGGGGTGCGACCCACTCGGTTTACCCTTAGGCCGCCACCCTTGGACCCATAAATAGATGGGGCGTCGTAGTTTAGGTTTTCGACCACGTTAAAATATTTTGGAGTTGTTTCTTTCATAGAACCTCAGGAATTACCCTGTGTTTGAATCTACCAACTATAATTGAGTGTGATCTGTTGTTCCATTGGGAATTAGTAGATTGCATACTACCGTTCGTGATCACGGCTGTGTGCGCAAGAGCGTGGTGTTGTGAATATCCTACATGGTTTGAGAGCTATTGCATTGGCATCAGGGATCGAGCGGGAGAGTTCATAGCTACAGGCTAGTTATCTATCATCCACCCTCACCATCGACAAATGCTTACTGAGAAGATCAGGCCACCCCATATCATGTGTGGTCTCTGAAGAGAAAATACATGCAATGACACTTGTTGTTGTTACTAAAAAGAACACACATGCAATGACACTGGTGGATCCATGTGTGGATTGTGAAAAGAGCACACATGCAATGACACTGGTGGATCCATATGTGGTATGTGAAAAGAACACACATGCAAAATGACTCTGGTTGTTGTTAGTGAAAAGAACACGCATGCAATGACACTGGTGGATCCATAGGTGGTATGTGAAAAGAACACACATGCAAAATGACTCTGGTTGTTGTTACTAAAAAGAACACACATGCAATGACACTGGTGGATCCATGGGTGGACTGTGAAAAGAGCACACATGCAATGACACTGGTGGATCCATATGTGGTATGTGAAAAGAACACACATGCAATGACTCCGGTTGTTGTTACTGAAAAGAACACACATGCAATGACACTGGTGGATCCATGTGTGGTCTCTAAAGAGAGCACACATTTCAATGACTCTTTTTGTTGTTAGTAAAAAAGAATACACATGCAATGACACTGGTGGATCCATGTGTGGTCTCTGAAGAGAACACACATGCAATGACACTGCTTGTTGTTACTAAAAAGAACACACATGCAATGACACTGGTGGATCCATGTGTGGATTGTGAAGAGAACACACATGCAATGACTCCAGTTGTTGTTAGTGAAAAGAACATTCATGCAATGACACCGGTGGATCCATGTGTGGTCTCTGTAGAGAACACACATTTCAATGACACTGGTCGATCCATAGGTGGTATGTGAAAAGAATACACATGCAAATGACTCTGGTTGTTGTTAGTGAAAGAACACACATGCAATGACACTGGTGGATCCATAGGTGGTATGTGAAAAGAACACACATGCAAAATGACTCTGGTTGTTATTACTAAAAATAACACACATGCAATGACTCTGGTGGATCCATGGGTGGATTTTGAAAACAACACACATGCAATGACACTGGTGGATCCGTAGGTGGTATGTGAAAAGAACACACATGCAAAATGACTCTGGTTGTTGTTACTAAAAAGAACACACATGCAATGACACTGGTGGATCCATGTATGGATTGTGAAGAGAACACACATGCAATGAATCCAGTTGTTGTTATCGAAAAGAACATACATGCAATGACACCGGTGGATCCATGTGTGGTCTCCATAGAGAACACACATTTCAATGACACTTGTGGATCCATATGTGGTATGTGAAAAGAACACAGATGCAAAATGACTCTGGTTATTGTTTGTGAAAAGAAAACACATGCAATGAAACTGGTGGATCCATAGGTGGTATGTGAAAAGAACACACATGCAAAATGACTCTGGTTGTTGTTACTAAAAAGAACACACATGCAATGACACTGGTGGATCCATGTGTGGTCTGTGAAGAGAGCACACATTTCAATGATTCTTGTGTTAGTAAAAAGAACACACATGCAATGACACTTGTGGATCCATGTGTGGTCTTTGAAGAGAACACACATGCAATAACACTGGTTGTTGTTACTAAAAAGAACACACATGCAATGACACTAGTGGATCCATAGGTGGTATGTGAAAAGAACACACATGCAATGACTCTAGTTGTTGTTAGTGAAAAGAACACACATGCAATGACACTGGTGGATCCATAGGTGGTATGTGAGAAGAACACACATGCAAAATGACTCTGTTTGTTGTTACTAAAAAGAACACACATGCAATGACACTTGTGGATCCATAGGTGGTATGTGAAGAGAACACACATGCAAAATGACTCTAGTTGTTGTTACTAAAAACAACACACATGCAATGACACTGGTGGATCCATGGGTGGATTGTGAAAAGAACAGACATGCAATGACACTGGTGGATCCATATGTGGTATGTGAAAAGAACACACATGCAATGACTCTGGTTGTTAGTGAAAAGAACACACATGCAATGACACTGGTGGATCCATGTGTGGTCTCTGAAGAGAGCGCACATTTCAATGACTCTTGTTGTTGTTAGCAAAAAGAACACACATGCAATGACACTAGTGGATCCATGTGTGGTCTCTAAAGAGAATACACATGCAATGACACTGGTTGTTGTTACGAAAAAGAACACACATGCAATGACACTGGTGGATCCATGTGTGGATTGTGAAGAGAACACACATGCAATGACTCCAGTTGTTGTTAGTGAAAAGAACATACATGCAATGACACCGGTGGATCCATGTGTGGTCTCTTAGAGAACACACATTTCAATGACACTGGTGGATCCATAGGTGGTATGTGAAAAGAACACACATGCAAAATGACTCTGGTTGTTGTTAGTGAAAAGAACACACATGCAATGACACTGGTGGATCCATAGGTGGTATGTGAAAAGAACACACATGTAAAATGACTCTGGTTGTTGTTACTAAAAAGAACACACATGCAATGACTCTGGTGGATCCATGGGCGGATTTTGAAAACAACACACATGCAATGACACTGGTAGATCCGTAGGTGGTATGTGAAAAGAACACACATGCAAAATGACTCTGGTTGTTGTTACTAAAAAGAACACACATGCAATGGCACTGGTGGATCCATGTGTGGATTGTGAAGAGAACACAGATGCAATGACTCCAGTTGTTGTTATTGAAAAGAACATACATGCAATGACACCGGTGGATCCATGTGTGGTCTCCGTAGAGAACACACATTTCAATGACACTGGTGGATCCATATGTGGAATGTGAAAAGAACACACATGCAAAATGACTCTAGTTGTTGTTAGTGAAAAGAACACACATGCAATGACATTGGTGGATCTTTAGGTGGTATGTGAAAAGAACACACATGCAAAATGACTCTGGTTGTTGTTAGTGGAAAGAACAATAAAGCAATGACACTGGTGGATCCATAGGTGGTATGTGAAAAGAACACACATGCAAAATGACTCTGGTTGTTGTTAGTGAAAAGAACACACATGCAATGACACTGGTGGATCCATAGGTGGTATGTGAAAAGAACACACATGCAAAATGACTCTGGTTGTTGTTACTAAAAAGAACACACATGCAATGACACTAGTGGATGCATGTGTGGTCTGTGAAGAGAGCACACATTTCAATGACTCTTGTTGTTGTTAGTAAAAAGAACACACATGCAATGACATTGGTGGATCCATGTGTGGTCTCTGAAGAGAACACACATGCAATAACACTGGTTGTTGTTACTAGAAAGAACACACATCCAATGACACTAGTGGATCCATGTGTGGATTGTGAAAAGAGCACACATGCAATGACACTGGTGGATCCATATGTGGTATGTGAAAAGAACACACATGCAAAATGACTGGTTATTGTTTGTGAAAAGAACACACATGCAATGACACTGGTGGATCCATAGGTGGTATGTGAAAAGAACACACATGCAATGACTCTGGTTGTTGTTAGTGATAAGAACACACATGCAATGACACTGGTAGATCCATAGGTGGTATGTGAGAAGAACACACATGCAAAATGACTCTGGTTGTTGTTACTAAAAAGAACACACATGCAATGACACTGGTGGATCGATAGGTGGTATGTGAAGAGAACACACATGCAAAATGACTCTGGTTGTTGTTACTAAAAAGAACACACATGCAATGACACTGGTGGATCCATAGGTGGTATGTGAAAAGAACACACATGCAATGACTCTGGTTGTTGTTAGTGAAAAGAACACACATGCAATGACACTGGTGGATCCATAGGTGGTATGTGAGAAGAACACACATGCAAAATGACTCTGGATGTTGTTACTAAAAATAACACACATGCAATGACACTAGTGGATCCATGTGTGGTCTGTGAAGAGAGCACACATTTCAATGACTCTTGTTGTTGTTAGTAAAAAGAACACACATGCAATGACACTGGTGGATCCATGTGTGGTCTCTGAAGCGAACACACATGCAATAACATTGGTTGTTGTTACTAAAAAGAACACACATCCAATGACACTAGTGGATCCATGTGTGGATTGTGAAAAGAGCACACATGCAATGACACTGGTGGATCCATATGTGGTTGTGAAAAGAACAGACATGCAAAATGACTCTGGTTATTGTTTGTGAAAAGAACACACATGCAATGACACTGAAGGATCCATAGGTGGTATGTGAAAAGGACACACATGCAATGACTCTGGTTGTTGTTAGTGATAAGAACACACGTGCAATGACACTGGTGGATCCATAGGTGGTATGTGAGAAGAACACACATGCAAAATGACTCTGGTTGTTACTAAAAAGAACACACATGCAATGACACTGGTGGATCGATAGGTGGTATGTGAAGAGAACACACATGCAAAATGACTCTGGTTGTTGTTACTAAAAAGAACACACATGCAATGACACTGGTGGATCCATAGGTGGTATGTGAAAAGAACACACATGCAATGACTCTGGTTGTTGTTAGTGAAAAGAACACACATGCAATGATACTGGTGGATCCATAGGTGGTATGTGAGAAGAACACACATGCAAAATGACTCTGGTTGTTGTTACTAAAAAGAACACACATGCAATGACACTGGTGGATCCATAGGTGGTATGTGAAGAGAATACACATGCAAAATGACTCTGGTTGTTGTTACTAAAAACAACACACATGCAATGACACTGGTGGATCCATGGGTGGATTGTGAAAAGAACACACATGCAATGACACTGGTGGATCCATATGTGGTATGTGAAAAGAACACATATGCAATGACTCTGGTTGTTGTTAGTGAAAAGAACACACATGCAATGCCACTGGTGGATCCATGTGTGGTCTCTGAAGAGAGCACACATTTCAATGACTCTTGTTGTTGTTAGTAAAAAGAACACACATGCAATGACACTGGTGGATCCATGTGTGGTCTCTAATAGCATACACATGCAATGACACTGGTTGTTGTTACTAAAAAGAACACACATGCAATGACACTGGTGGATCCATGTGTGGATTGTGAAGAAAACACACATGCAATGACTCCAGTTGTTGTTAATGAAAATAACATACATGCAATGCCACCGGTGGATCCATGTGTGGTCTCTGTAGAGAACAGACATTTCAATGACACTGGTGGATCCATAGGTGGTATGTGAAAAGAACACACATGCAAAATGACGCTGGTTGTTATTAGTGAAAAGAACACACATGCAATGACACTAGTGGATCCATAGGTGGTATGTGAAAAGAACACACATGCAATGACACTGCTTGTTGTTACTAAAAAGAACACACATGCAATGACACTGGTGGATCCATGTGTGGATTGTGAAGAGAACACACATGCAATGACTCCAGTTGTTGTTACTGAAAAGAACATTCATGCAATGACACCGGTGGATCCATGTGTGGTCTCTGTAGAGAACACACATTTCAATGACACTGGTCGATCCATAGGTGGTATGTGAAAAGAATACACATGCAAATGACTCTGGTTGTTGTTAGTGAAAGAACACACATGCAATGACACTGGTGGATCCATAGGTGGTATGTGAAAAGAACACACATGCAAAATGACTCTGGTTGTTATTACTAAAAATAACACACATGCAATGACTCTGGTGGATCCATGGGTGGATTTTGAAAACAACACACATGCAATGACACTGGTGGATCCGTAGGTGGTATGTGAAAAGAACACACATGCAAAATGACTCTGGTTGTTGTTACTAAAAAGAACACACATGCAATGACACTGGTGGATCCATGTATGGATTGTGAAGAGAACACACATGCAATGAATCCAGTTGTTGTTATCGAAAAGAACATACATGCAATGACACCGGTGGATCCATGTGTGGTCTCCATAGAGAACACACATTTCAATGACACTTGTGGATCCATATGTGGTATGTGAAAAGAACACAGATGCAAAATGACTCTGGTTATTGTTTGTGAAAAGAAAACACATGCAATGAAACTGGTGGATCCATAGGTGGTATGTGAAAAGAACACACATGCAAAATGACTCTGGTTGTTGTTACTAAAAAGAACACACATGCAATGACACTGGTGGATCCATGTGTGGTCTGTGAAGAGAGCACACATTTCAATGATTCTTGTGTTAGTAAAAAGAACACACATGCAATGACACTTGTGGATCCATGTGTGGTCTTTGAAGAGAACACACATGCAATAACACTGGTTGTTGTTACTAAAAAGAACACACATGCAATGACACTAGTGGATCCATAGGTGGTATGTGAAAAGAACACACATGCAATGACTCTAGTTGTTGTTAGTGAAAGGAACACACATGCAATGACACTGGTGGATCCATAGGTGGTATGTGAGAAGAACACACATGCAAAATGACTCTGTTTGTTGTTACTAAAAAGAACACACATGCAATGACACTTGTGGATCCATAGGTGGTATGTGAAGAGAACACACATGCAAAATGACTCTAGTTGTTGTTACTAAAAACAACACACATGCAATGACACTGGTGGATCCATGGGTGGATTGTGAAAAGAACAGACATGCAATGACACTGGTGGATCCATATGTGGTATGTGAAAAGAACACACATGCAATGACTCTGGTTGTTGTTAGTGAAAAGAACACACATGCAATGACACTGGTGGATCCATGTGTGGTCTCTGAAGAGAGCGCACATTTCAATGACTCTTGTTGTTGTTAGCAAAAAGAACACACATGCAATGACACTAGTGGATCCATGTGTGGTCTCTAAAGAGAATACACATGCAATGACACTGGTTGTTGTTACGAAAAAGAACACACATGCAATGACACTGGTGGATCCATGTGTGGATTGTGAAGAGAACACACATGCAATGACTCCAGTTGTTGTTAGTGAAAAGAACATACATGCAATGACACCGGTGGATCCATGTGTGGTCTCTTAGAGAACACACATTTCAATGACACTGGTGGATCCATAGGTGGTATGTGAAAAGAACACACATGCAAAATGACTCTGGTTGTTGTTAGTGAAAAGAACACACATGCAATGACACTGGTGGATCCATAGGTGGTATGTGAAAAGAACACACATGTAAAATGACTCTGGTTGTTGTTACTAAAAAGAACACACATGCAATGACTCTGGTGGATCCATGGGCGGATTTTGAAAACAACACACATGCAATGACACTGGTAGATCCGTAGGTGGTATGTGAAAAGAACACACATGCAAAATGACTCTGGTTGTTGTTACTAAAAAGAACACACATGCAATGGCACTGGTGGATCCATGTGTGGATTGTGAAGAGAACACAGATGCAATGACTCCAGTTGTTGTTATTGAAAAGAACATACATGCAATGACACCGGTGGATCCATGTGTGGTCTCCGTAGAGAACACACATTTCAATGACACTGGTGGATCCATATGTGGAATGTGAAAAGAACACACATGCAAAATGACTCTAGTTGTTGTTAGTGAAAAGAACACACATGCAATGACATTGGTGGATCTTTAGGTGGTATGTGAAAAGAACACACATGCAAAATGACTCTGGTTGTTGTTAGTGGAAAGAACAATAAAGCAATGACACTGGTGGATCCATAGGTGGTATGTGAAAAGAACACACATGCAAAATGACTCTGGTTGTTGTTAGTGAAAAGAACACACATGCAATGACACTGGTGGATCCATAGGTGGTATGTGAAAAGAACACACATGCAAAATGACTCTGGTTGTTGTTACTAAAAAGAACACACATGCAATGACACTAGTGGATGCATGTGTGGTCTGTGAAGAGAGCACACATTTCAATGACTCTTGTTGTTGTTAGTAAAAAGAACACACATGCAATGACATTGGTGGATCCATGTGTGGTCTCTGAAGAGAACACACATGCAATAACACTGGTTGTTGTTACTAGAAAGAACACACATCCAATGACACTAGTGGATCCATGTGTGGATTGTGAAAAGAGCACACATGCAATGACACTGGTGGATCCATATGTGGTATGTGAAAAGAACACACATGCAAAATGACTGGTTATTGTTTGTGAAAAGAACACACATGCAATGACACTGGTGGATCCATAGGTGGTATGTGAAAAGAACACACATGCAATGACTCTGGTTGTTGTTAGTGATAAGAACACACATGCAATGACACTGGTAGATCCATAGGTGGTATGTGAGAAGAACACACATGCAAAATGACTCTGGTTGTTGTTACTAAAAAGAACACACATGCAATGACACTGGTGGATCGATAGGTGGTATGTGAAGAGAACACACATGCAAAATGACTCTGGTTGTTGTTACTAAAAAGAACACACATGCAATGACACTGGTGGATCCATAGGTGGTATGTGAAAAGAACACACATGCAATGACTCTGGTTGTTGTTAGTGAAAAGAACACACATGCAATGACACTGGTGGATCCATAGGTGGTATGTGAGAAGAACACACATGCAAAATGACTCTGGATGTTGTTACTAAAAATAACACACATGCAATGACACTAGTGGATCCATGTGTGGTCTGTGAAGAGAGCACACATTTCAATGACTCTTGTTGTTGTTAGTAAAAAGAACACACATGCAATGACACTGGTGGATCCATGTGTGGTCTCTGAAGCGAACACACATGCAATAACATTGGTTGTTGTTACTAAAAAGAACACACATCCAATGACACTAGTGGATCCATGTGTGGATTGTGAAAAGAGCACACATGCAATGACACTGGTGGATCCATATGTGGTTGTGAAAAGAACAGACATGCAAAATGACTCTGGTTATTGTTTGTGAAAAGAACACACATGCAATGACACTGAAGGATCCATAGGTGGTATGTGAAAAGGACACACATGCAATGACTCTGGTTGTTGTTAGTGATAAGAACACACATGCAATGACACTGGTGGATCCATAGGTGGTATGTGAGAAGAACACACATGCAAAATGACTCTGGTTGTTACTAAAAAGAACACACATGCAATGACACTGGTGGATCGATAGGTGGTATGTGAAGAGAACACACATGCAAAATGACTCTGGTTGTTGTTACTAAAAAGAACACACATGCAATGACACTGGTGGATCCATAGGTGGTATGTGAAAAGAACACACATGCAATGACTCTGGTTGTTGTTAGTGAAAAGAACACACATGCAATGATACTGGTGGATCCATAGGTGGTATGTGAGAAGAACACACATGCAAAATGACTCTGGTTGTTGTTACTAAAAAGAACACACATGCAATGACACTGGTGGATCCATAGGTGGTATGTGAAGAGAATACACATGCAAAATGACTCTGGTTGTTGTTACTAAAAACAACACACATGCAATGACACTGGTGGATCCATGGGTGGATTGTGAAAAGAACACACATGCAATGACACTGGTGGATCCATATGTGGTATGTGAAAAGAACACATATGCAATGACTCTGGTTGTTGTTAGTGAAAAGAACACACATGCAATGCCACTGGTGGATCCATGTGTGGTCTCTGAAGAGAGCACACATTTCAATGACTCTTGTTGTTGTTAGTAAAAAGAACACACATGCAATGACACTGGTGGATCCATGTGTGGTCTCTAATAGCATACACATGCAATGACACTGGTTGTTGTTACTAAAAAGAACACACATGCAATGACACTGGTGGATCCATGTGTGGATTGTGAAGAAAACACACATGCAATGACTCCAGTTGTTGTTAATGAAAATAACATACATGCAATGCCACCGGTGGATCCATGTGTGGTCTCTGTAGAGAACAGACATTTCAATGACACTGGTGGATCCATAGGTGGTATGTGAAAAGAACACACATGCAAAATGACGCTGGTTGTTATTAGTGAAAAGAACACACATGCAATGACACTAGTGGATCCATAGGTGGTATGTGAAAAGAACACACATGCAAAATGACTCTGGTTGTTATTAGTGGAAAGAACACACATGCAATGACACTGGTGGATCCATAGGTGGTATGTGAAAAGAACACACATGTAAAATGACTCTGGTTGTTGTTACTAAAAAGAACACACATGCAATGACTCTGGTGGATCCATGGGCGGATTTTGAAAAGAACACACATGCAATGACACTAGTAGATCCGTAGGTGGTATGTGAAAAGAACACACATGCAAAATGACTCTGGTTGTTATTACTAAAAAGAACACACATGCAATGACACTAGTGGATCCATGTGTAAATTGTGAAGAGAACACACATGCAATGACTCCAGTTGTTGTTATTGAAAAAAACATACATGCAATGACACCGGTGGATCCATGTGTTGTCTCCGTAGAGAACACACATTTCAATGACACTGGTGGATCCATATGTGGTATGTGAAAAGAACACACATGCAAAATGACTCTGTTGTTGTTAGTGAAAAGAACACACATGCAATGACACTGGTGGATCCATAGGTGGTATGTGAAAATAACACACATGCACAATGACTCTGGTTGTTGTTAGTGAAAAGAACACACATGCAATGACACTTGTGGATCCATAGGTGGTATGTGAAAAGAACACACATGCAAATGACTCTGGTTGTTGTTACTAAAAAGAACACACATGCAATGACACTAGTGGATCCATGTGTGGTCTGTGAAGAGAGCACACATTTCAATGACTCTTGTTGTTGTTAGTAAAAAGAACACACATGCAATGAGACTGGTGGATCCATGTGTGGTCTCTGAAGAGAACACACATGCAATAACACTGGTTGTTGTTGCTAAAAAGAACACACATCCAATGACACTAGTGGATCCATGTGTGGATTGTGAAAAGAGCACACAAGCAATGACACTGGTGGATCCATATGTGGTATGTGAAACGAACACACATGCAATATGACTCTTGTTATTGTTTGTGAAAAGAACACACATGCAATGACACTGGTGGATCCATAGGTGGTATGTGAAAAGAACACACATGCAATGACTCTGGTTGTTGTTAGTGATAAGAACACACATGCAATGACACTGGTGGATCCATGTGTGGTCACTAAAGAGAATACACATGCAATGACACTGGTTGTTGTTACTAAAAAGAACACACATGCAATGACACTGGTGGATCCATGTGTGGATTGTGAAGAGAACACACATGCAATGACTCCACTTGTTGTTAGTGAAAAGAACATACATGCAATGACACCGGTGGATCCATGTGTGGTCTCTGTAGAGAACACACATTTCAATGACTCTGGTTGTTGTTAGTGAAAAGAACACACCTACAATGACACTGGTAGATCCATAGGTGGTATGTGAAAAGAACACACATGTAAAATGACTCTGGTTGTTTTTACTAAAAAGAACACACATGCATTGACTCTGGTGGATCCATGGGCAGATTTTGAAAAGAACACACATGCAATGACACTGGTAGATCTGTAGGTGGTATGTGAAAAGAACACACATGCAAAATGACTCTGGTTGTTGTTACTAAAAAGAACACACATGCAATGACACTGGTGGATCCATGGGTGGATTGTGAAGAGAACACACATGCAATGACTCCAGTTGTTGTTATTGAAAAGAACATACATGCAATGACACCGGTGGATCCAAGTGTGGTCTCCGTAGAGAACACACATTTTGATGACACTGGTGGATCCATATGTGGTATGTGAAAAGAACACACATGCAATGACTCTGGTTGTTGTTAGTGATAAGAACACACATGCAATGACACTGGTGGATCCATAGGTGGTAGGTGAGAAGAACACACATGCAAAATGACTCTGGTTGTTGTTACTAAAAAGAACACACATGCAATGACACTGGTGGATCGATAGGTGGTATGTGAAAAGAACACACATGCAAAATGACTCTGGTTGTAGTTACTAAAAAGAACACACATGCAATGACACTGGTGGATCCATAGGTGGTATGTGAAAAGAACACACATGTAAAATGACTCTGGTTGCTGTTACTAAAAAGAACACACATGCAATGACTCTGGTTGATCCATGGGCGCATTTTGAAAAGAACACACATGCAATGACACTGGTAGATCCGTAGGTGGTATGTGAAAAGAACACACATGCAAAATGACTCTGGTTTTTTTTCCTAAAAAGAACACACATGCATTGACACTTTTGGATCCATGTGTGGATTGTGAAGAGAACACACATGCAATGACTCCAGTTGTTGTTATTGAAAAGAACACACATGCAATGACACTAGTGGATCCTTGTGTGGTCTCTTTAGAGAACACACATTTCAATCACACTGGTGGATCCATATGTGTTATGTGAGAAGAACACACATGCAATGACTCTAGTTGTTGTTAGTGAAAAGAACACACATGCAATGACACTGGTGGATCCATGTGTGGTCTCTGAAGAGAGTACACATTTTAATTTCTGTTGTTGTTGTTGTTGTTAGTAAAAAGTACACACATGCAATGACACTGGTGGATCCATGTGTTGATGAGGACATCCCTATAATTACACCTACCCCAATTGCTAATGAAGATGTTCCAATTGCAAAGAAGGATCAATCCAATGAGATAAGGATTGGACCAATCACAAGAGCTCGTGCCAAGCTACTAGAACAACAGGTGAACTTGTTTCTTAATGAACCTGGTGTTTTAATTAATGATAGTTTTATACTACCTAAGTCTTTGAATTATTGCATGACCAGGTACTTAGGAGAAGAAGGTGAAGTACGGAGCGAGGAGCTAATGGAACAAGGCGTGTTGATCAATGAAGAATGCGCGCGGGAGGAGAGGGAGGAAGCGCAAGAGGCTGTTCAAGACGAAGATCAACCAAGAGAGAAAGTTCTCTGCCACGGCAGAGAAAAGCATCAGTTCTTTGCCACGGCAGGCTACCGCGGCAGGAAAACTAAGTCCGACTCTGCCACAGCATGCTGCCGCGACAGAGAGTCCG
This sequence comes from Avena eriantha, assembly GCA_910589775.1. NCBI lineage: Eukaryota > Viridiplantae > Streptophyta > Magnoliopsida > Poales > Poaceae > Avena > Avena eriantha. The sequence continues at coordinate 1,124 of CAJUXJ010001828.1, read as the reverse complement.
GTTGAAAGTCTGCCACGACAGAAACATGTGGCCGAACCACTTTGTGGTTGGTTTGTATCTAGGTTCGGGTGCGACCCACTCGGTTTCCCCTTAGGCCGCCACCCTTGGACCCATAAATAGATGGGGGCGTCGTAGTTTAGGTTTTAGACCACGTTAAAATATTTTGGAGTTTTTTCTTTCATAAAACCTATGGAATTACCCTGTGTTCGAATCTACCAACTATAATTGAGTGTGATCTGTTGTTCCATTGGGAATTAGTAGATTGCATACTACCGTTCTTGGTCACGTCTGCGTGCGCAAGAGCGTGGTGTTGTGAATATCCTACAAGGTTCGAGAGCTATTGCATTGGCATCAGGGATCGAGCGGGAGAGTTTATAGCTACAGGCTAGTTATCTATCATCCACCCTCACCATCGACAAGTGCTTACTGAGAAGATCGGGCCACCCCATATCATCTTGGTATCATATTTCCTTGTTGCCTCGGTAAGCAATCTGCAATCCATCCATAGATTAGCGAGTGTTTTTAGTCCTATATAGAAAAATCCCCACAAAAAGATTTGCCATAGACTAGATTGCATCATAGTCGAGTCATAGTTGCTGATCGTGTTCATCAATTAGTCTAGATCTATTTTGTTTCCATTGTTTTTCTTCAGTCTAGTCGTGTCCACCATTGTTTCCGCCACCATCTAGTAGATCCGATCTAGTTTGAGTCCTTGTGTTTTGACCTCCAGGCCGATTCGGGTTACACTAGTGGGAAAAAATACTTTCCAGGTTACCAAACATACTTTCTAGGTTACCAAAATACTTTCCAGGTTACCAAACATACTTTCCAGGTTACCAAAAATACTTTCCAGGTTACCGAGTCTGCCACGGCAGGATTTCGGCGTCGTTCTCTGCCACGGCAGGACTTTCTGAGTTACCCAGTTACTGCTCTGCCGCGACACGATTTCTGGCCGTTTTGCTGCCGCCGTTCTGCCACGGCAGGATTTTGAGCTGTTTTTTCTGCCACGACAACATAATTACAAAGTGTGATCGATTTGCACTTTTCCAAAACCCTTAGCCACAGCCAATCTACTACATAGGTGTAGGAAGTTGCCTATTGAGACTAGTTTCCGCTCCTATAGG